>JAMPIV010019790.1:0-68135 GCA_024509875.1 Oreohelix idahoensis | reverse complement strand
TTGATTTTATTTCTTAATAATTTATTATCCCACACCATAAACCCATAATTTATTTAATTTCTACTATTCCTTATACTCTATTATTTTCAAACTAGTTACGTAGTCGTTGGTAGGTTTGGTTTCAGATTCTTTTATTTAATTGAATATCTGGATGGCGTGGAGTGTTTGAGGTTGTAGGTGGGTGAGCGGGCTTGGTTTGGGGTGTCGGCAGGATTCACCCCCCAACCCCCCCCCCCCCACCCCCCCCACCACCCCACCCCCTCCCGACCCATTACCCCACACCACTGACAATTTACTTTTAAAAAAAAAATGTAATTTTAAAACTCTTATCAAAATATAAAAAATACCAAAAACATACACAATCAAATATTAACTTTTCCGTTCGTATACTATTGTCAGAAATAAATCCCCCCCACCAATAATCCCCCACCCATACCGAACCAATCATATTGTCATGAAATTAATAATTAATGGAAAAACCACCTCCAGGTGTTGTTGAATTATCGTTTTATCGCAAACTGTTAAATGGCATCGTAGCGATGTATCGATTTTACTTTTGACTTTAAATTTAGCAATAATACCCACAATAAAGTAAAAATAAAAAATATTTTAAAAACAGACTTTTAATGCAACTCTAAAAAAACACAAAAATTAATTGTTTCATAGGGGTTGTTTGGGTTGATATGCTCTCTGCGTGTATAATATAGTAAAAATGTTTAACATCACATTGACAAATTAAGCAGTGGGGCGCTTAAGCTCTCATCATATTATCTTATCCATCTAGGTGTCTAAATGAGCTTTATAATATACATGCAAGAAGGTTAATTTTATATAGGAATCTGACTGGCCCCAGGCTTTTTGCTCACAACTTTCCTAGTTTCTCCTAGTACAATTTATTCAAATTCTGCTGCTCGATTTCTTTTCCAATCGCAAACAATGTTCAACGGCTCCATTGCAGTGTTCCAGTGTTTGCTCTCTTTGTCTTCCCCTATCTCTTTTTCCTTCAATCTTACCTGTTGTTACGATATTTTCCTCCTTTACTCTTCTCATAACATGCCCCCCTCCCCCTCCTCTCCCCCCCCCCCCCCCCCCTTTTCCCCAAAAAAAAAGAAAAGTGGATTGCTTCTTTCTAACTTGTGAAATAATCTTCATCTGTGCATTGGCTTCTTTCAAGACATCCTCTTTACGCTTTTTGGCTGTCCGTGGTATTTTTAATATTCTTGTATAAAACCACATCTGTGTGGCCTCTAGTGGTGTCCCTACTTGTCTACTAATTGTCCATGACCCAATCCCGTATGTCACCAGAACAGTAATGGTGGTTTTCTCGATTTTATTTGTTACTTCACGTTAGAATTCTCTTCTATGTTTTCCTTTGACCCATACCTCAAGCGTCTCACAGACGATCACCAACGTAACGTTGTGTAACCAAATAAGCAGCACTTTATGTAACACACAAAAAAGATGCACAGCTGGACTTCCGAAAGTTCCACCCAGGTCCGCCTGAAAGAAAGAATTGAACTTCTGCTACCCCAGACATGTCGTAAAGGGTGACTAACATGAGGTAGGTTGTGGATGAGGCTGGCAACTTCATCATGTCAGATTGGTAAAGTAACTATCACTGCAGGAGAGCTCTACATGTTATATTGTTGGCTGCATGTAACAAGACTAGCTGTAATAGTGGCTCCATAACAACAACAAATACAAGGTAAATAATAATGACAGACGGAGCAGTTGTAATCATACATGCACAGATAGGTCACTCTGACCTGACAATGTCAACTAATGAATGTAGATTTAAACCTTTCACAACGTTACACTGAAGGCTGAGTCCTTGTTCAAACAAACTCTCTATCTTTCTCAAGTAGGGAGTGTCCATTTTTGAAGCTCTAAGATGGCGCTAATAGACGTTTGTCTATCTATCTATCTATCTATCTATCTATCTATCTATCTATCTATCTATCTATCTATCTATCTATCTATCTATCTATCTATCTATCTATCTATCTATCTATCTATCTATCTATCTATCTATCTATCTATCTATCTATCTATCGATCTATATTCCTACCTACCTACCTACCAACCAACCTACCTATCTACCTATCTACCTTTATGTTGCGGACTTTCTTTGATAAGTGAACCAATATTATATTTCGTGTTATGTACTGTTCATTCATCTGTTCTGTCATACGACCTGTATCGATTCTTTTGCCGCAACAATGGATTCGTTGGTATTTCGTTTTATGTTTTAATATACACGTTTCTTTAATAAACTTCTTAGATGTTCATCTTACAGTGTTGGATTATTTCAATTCTTGTTTGACCAATACACTGAAGGTCAACGGTTAAACTTCAGACAACATTCGAAACTGGAACTGGTAAACGCCTTCATTAAAATAAGTCCAGTTTTGACGACTTACAATGTTTAATAAATATTCATTCTTTCAATACGGATAAACGATAATTATATAGTTCATATTCAAGAGCACTAGATACATCATAGCGTAGAGTCTACTATTTCTTAGACATTGCATGTCTATTACTTTGCCGTTTTGCTTAATGTTCAATTATATTCCAACCAATCTGATTGGCATAATTATTATTATTATACACACAGTATTAAAATGTCCGCTTACAGTTCTATTAGTGTCTCTGCCTAATATATATATATAATATATATATATATCAACTATGTCCATATTATATTTGGCCTTGCTCATCAGGCTGTATTAGCCTTACATATTGTAACTGCGTTTTCGCATTTCACGACTTACGCTACTAATAAATTATTGCGGTTAATATAATACCGACTTATATCTTCGGACTCAATGGTCCTTACACATTATTTAGTTATTTATTTTACCAGCTTCACATTACCATAATATACTTAGTCAGTGGCCATGCCACATATTCTAAAACACAGCCATAAGGCTCGAAGGTCACAAAGAAGACTCCCCGTAACTAAGTCTAACGCGCCATGCATTGACACACGCGAACTATTTCATTTTGGTCTAATGAGGTGTTGCGTGGTGCGACCATCTGAATCAAGTTCAAACCAAAAATGCTCGCAACCCATGCAACAATCCTTAACACTATCTATCTATCTATCTATCTATCTATCTATCTATCTATCTATCTATCTATCTATCTATCTATCTATCTATCTATCTATCTATCTATCTATCTATCTATCTATCTATCTATCTATCTATCTATCTATCTGTCTGTCTGTCTGTCTGTCTGTCTATCTATCTATCTATCTATCTATCTATCTATCTATCTATCTATCTATCTATCTATCTATCTATCTATCTATCTATCTGTCTGTCTGTCTGTCTGTCTGTCTGCCTGTCTATCTGTCTGTCTGTCTGTCTGTCTATCTATCTGCCAGACTGTGTGTCTATCTATCTATCTATCTATCTATCTATCTATCTATCTATCTATCTATCTATCTATCTATCTATCTATCTATCTATCTATCTATCTATCTATCTATTTATCTATCTATCTATCTATCTATCTATCTATCTATCTATCTATCATCTGTCTGTCTATATGTATGTCTATATGTATGTCTGTCTGCCTGACCGTGTATCTGGTATCTATCTGTCTATCTGATCAGTGTGTCTGCCTGTCTGTCTGTCTGATATTAAAACTATTCTAGTGTCATCTTCCCCTCGATGAAAATGTCTTCTTCTTTAAGTGGCATCCTGCCTGGGTAGATGACCATGTCTGTCCACAACTTCCAATCGCCTGTACTGTTTATCGGTTATGTTGTTAACTTGTCCCCATGTCATGATGTTAAGCTGTTCAGAACACATTCTGTGGGTAACTTGTGTTTATATTAACACCGATTTGATGAAAATTAGAGTCCTGAAAACTTGCATGGTGTTCAATTTTTTTTTTTAAAGTTTAACATCCTGTTTAACACCTGATGGGTTATAAATTGGATGTATAGGTTAGATAGGGATGCAAAGGACTTCATTTTACTCATGTATGAGTTCCAGAGTAGGTGCATACCAACACACTGAAGTACCTCCATGCGGTGCATCTTAAAGACAGGCAATCTCCGAGTTCTCGAGTTGCCTGGCTAACGTTCAGGGATCGACTAACCGCACCAGAGTGGACCAGCACCATGATTCTTGCTGTGGTGTCACATGTTGAGAACCCAGCATTGCACATTAAGCTAGGGGAATCCTTCGAGCTTAGACTGAACTCCGGCCTTTGGCTGGTTTGCTCCATCCATGAATGTCCCGCAATCGAAACATAGTAGGAAATGGGGGTTTGGATGATTCTATGCAGGACGTGACAATTCCTTTGGAGAGTCACGAACCAGAGCACAATATGCTGCTCCAAGCCATTTTTCTCTGTTAAAATGTGAGGACTCTTTAAATTCATTCTGAATCCTGTGACGTATAACTGAAATATAGCCTACTGTAACCGACAGTCTTTCGTGACCTCTGCGTAGTTCTATAATTCGATTTTTAAAAAAAAAAACCCCGTTATCGGGACGAGGGCCTTTTGATGTTGGTCAAGCAGCGCTCGACGAGAGAGACGGTGGCCGGCTCAGAGGGCTTTTCATCTGGTCCACAGTTTCTCAATTCTTATAGTTCGCACGTTAATGCGAAATTAACACCATTAGGGACCAGAGAGCAAATGAATATATATAAACAGTGGTTCCTTAAACTCACTGATCAGTTGTCGCTCAGAATTTTTGATAATCTAAGCACGTTATTCTAGAACCATTGTGGGTGTGTGTTATTAGCATCTCGTGGGGATTATTTCATTTCTGATTTGTGGTAATAGAAATTAGCATTTACGTGATTTAATGTGTTAAGTTTACCATTACAATTCACTGTGATTTTCTAGCGTTAAAATTAGTGAAATAAATAACTATTCTTCTTTGCCAGAGGTGTAGTTAGAATGATAATTTTATCACCCGCTTCTCACACCAGAAGATACGGTTTAGTTGACTGATTAAGGGTTAAGTGCGAATATAGTGACCATATAGGATTCAAGTTTATTTCATTTTGTGTTTTATAGTAAGTGACTATTGTTTATACCTTATGACTAAACTAACAGGCGCCGACAATAAAATAACTATTAACGACAGGCGATATTTGTAAGTGCACGTAGGGGTAATTAAACAATAGCTGTTAATGTGAACTGATCGTTAACGCGCGCGCAGTAGGGCGGGAAGGTGCATACCTTGGTCCGAACCTGAAAGTGCAGCGCGGGCGAAAAGCTTACCGTAAAGTTGTAATAAAGTCACCGTGTGCCTTTTAACTTTAAGCAGGATTGCCGGAGAGGAAAAGAGATCGTGTTGCCCCAGTCCGTGTACATATATAATAGTTGTTTTTCTTTTTCATAATGTCTTGTTTATTTCTCGCAGACCTGACAGAGCAGCCAGCGGTTTTTCTTTATTATTGTCTCCAGTTAGTGATGGGATTTATGTTGTCTCTTCATGGCTTACGAGTCCCCCAAGTTCATTTTGTGAACAGGACTGGCTAAAAGACAAATACACATTTACCTATTAAGTTTAACTGGACTATCAATTCCCAGATATTTTTTCCAATTTATGAGCCGACGGGAGTGGTATATGAAATAATATAAATATCTGACTTTTGACAGACGCAGCACCGGATTTATTAAGAAAGTTGCGCTGTTTTAAAATTGGCACTCACCACAGAGCCAGCCGAAAGGATTTACCAATCAATCAATTATCAACATCAGTAACAAGTTTTAGCAACTAGCTGTGTCCAAATACTAGAAGAATTTGGTGTTTCATTCTTTGCTGTGAACACAAGATCTCGATTTTTTTCTACCATTAACTATTCGAGGGGACATTATTGATCCAGGAGTACACCACCAAACCTGGCGTCCCCCTTATAAAGTTATCGTCAAGGCTGGACTGGGGGCCAAATTTGGCACTGAACACTGACATTATCAATATCGATAAATATATTCAGGATAACTGTATATTCCAGGAAATATCACCAAGATTAGGTAAGGATCGAGAGCGTGGCCACGTATGACAGAGAGAGAGAGAGAGAGAGAGAGAGAGAGAGAGAGAGAGAGAGAGTGAACATTTTCTTGTTACTGTAGCTTGTACCAAACTGGTTATTTTGCTTTAAAAAATTGTTTACTTTACGGAGTGGCACGTATTAGGAACTTTGTTTTTTTCTTTTACTGTCTATGCTATAACCTAGTGCTAACCTTTAACCTTTGGGGTGATTAACTTGTTGGGTTCTATCTTCTCAATGAGGGGAGGGCACAGGTATTCTGTTATTTTTCTATATGTGTAATTCTGATGTATCTGATCTTTCTTTTTAGATATTCGATGTTGTAAAGTTTAATGATAATAAACAACAAAAGAAATAAACTTTGTGTGTTGGTCAGACCCATCCCCAATTAACCGTAATTTTTCACGTTTGTGTGTCTTGTTGTCACATAGCTGTGTGTGCGTGGTTAGTGTAACTTATATTTCTCAATATATGGAGGTGCAGGATTGTCTTATACTGAATTATAGTCGTATAGATAGGCTGGACTAGAGAAACTACTCAGTCCAGAGACATATCTTCTCTTTACGCTATTCACTAGTGAAACTCTATTTTCTTACACTTTACTTTTCACGTATTATCACTATCCCCTATACTCAGGCGGGACCATAAATAACTCTAAAACCTATCTGAACGCGACAAACCCTGATAGAATGCTTGAGAAAGCAACAGTAGCTCAAGACTCCAATTCAACAATGTCAGAAAAGCCACAGTAAAAGCCTAGATCTACAGTGTAGATAATGTCAAGGATTTTTCAATTTGGTATTGCCTGCGAAAGATCGAGAAGCTCAGCAGCTTTAGTTCAGCAACAACAACAAAATGTTAGATAATTTATTCAATTGCTGCTATTTTTTTTTATAAGTATATGAGGAGAACTGCCGTAAGACGGGGGTAAAACAGTAGAATGGGGGAAAAAACAACACAAATAGTAATGCGTCTTACAAGGAGAAAGGACAGGAAAAACCTACGTTGCGGCCACAAGGCCTTCGTCAGGGACAGACAAACAAGACAGGAGAGATAGAAAGAAAATAAGAATTAAGTACAGAACATGAAACTATAAAAATAAGAGAAAAATAACTCCCTTGTGTCCAGTCACATGTCCAGTCACAGAAACAAGATGGCTGCCACTAAACCGGAAAACGGAAGTCGAAAGTACTTTAAAAACAAAAAAATAAGAAATAATGAAAATAAGGTCCGGAAAAGAGTGAGGAAAAAAAAAAAATATATATATATATATATATATTTCTTTATATATATATCTATATATATATATATATATATATATATATATATATATTATATATTTATATATATATATATATATATATATATATTATATATATATATAATATATATATATAAAGTGAGGGAAAAACGATTTAGAAAAAAAAATTAAATAAAATAAATAGATATAAATAAAAAATAATAAAAATAAATAAATAATAAAAAAATAAAAAAAAAATAAAAAAATTTATTAAAAATATATATATATATATATAAAATAAAATTTTTTTAAAAATAAAACAAATTATTAAAAAAAAAAAAATTGGGTGATCACATCAAAGTAGACAGTCATAATACAATAGGGACTAGATAGAGAAAGGCGTCTCAGACAAAATAATGTTGGGTATTCAAGCCGTGTGGTTTAAGGCAACCCATAAGATGGATGAGGCGTTGTTCCTGGCGAAACCGACTGTTGGCGTCCGAGGAACAGGATCTGATAGCTGTCACCTGGATGTCAGTGGCACCGTGGTGGTCCGGGCCATTGAAGTGGATGGCCACAGGTGTGGATTTAAACTGAGAGATGTCGTAGAGGTGTCTGCAGAATCGGTCGCCCAGTCGTGTGCCCGTTTGGCCGATGTAAGTAATGGTGCGACGTTTGCATATAATAGCATAGATGACGTTGCGTGACTCACATGTGAAGCCATGTGTGATGGTGAACTTGGCGTTAGGGAACGAGACTGAACGTGTTTCGATAACATACTGACATGTCTTACATCGTGTTCGGTTACATCGCTTGGTCCCAAAGTGGCCATCGTTGACGGTTTTCAAACGGCTGTGGACTAGGAGGTCCCTCAAATTTTTATCCCGTCTATATGCCAGCAAGGGTGGCTCACTAAACACTTCCCGCGCCTTTGGGTCAGCTTGGAGGAGAGGAAGGTGACGATACAGGATCCTTTTGACAGCAGTGTTGTGAGGGTGATAGGTCATTATTAACTTGACTCTATCAGAGGAGGTGTTATGGCGAGGTTTGAGGGCCTCTAGACGTGAGATAGGGAGAACACGCTCTAAGGCAGAGGTAAGAACATCCTCTGGATACTGTCTGTTACGAAAGAAGTCCAACATTTCTTGTGCTCGGCATAGAAAGTTGTCATCATCTTGGCATAACTGACGGAGACGGAGAAGTTGTGAGAAAGGCAAGGAGTCACGACAAGCCGGAGGATGAGAGGAAGTATAAAGGAGGTAACTGTGTGCATCGGTGGGTTTGTAGTACACCGAAGTGGTGAGGTGGGGGGGGGGAGGGATGGTGACAGCGATGTCGAGGAAATTAACAGAGACAGTGGAGATGTGAGAGGTGAATTGGATCGCAGGGTGGAAGTTGTTAATGAAGTTAATGAACCTAGATAGGTCAACCTCTGGCATATCAGTGAGACCTATGCCATCATCGATGTATCTAAGATACATCAATGGAAAACGTCCAGGATACTGCTGCCACACCTAATACTCCAGGTAGCCCATGAAGAGGCAGGCATAACTGGGACCCATCTTAGTGCCCATGGCGACTCCACTAATTTGGTCAAAGAACTGTCCATTGAACTCAAAGGAATTGAGTCGAAGGACAAGTTCTGCAAGGCGCAGGAGAGTTACTGTAGCAATAGAGGGGTGCGTGCGCTGGTCCAGGAAAAACCGGAGGGCACGGAGACCATCAGAGTGAGGAATGGAAGTGTAAAGTGAGCAAACATCTAACAGAAATAAACGGTAGGTACAGTCTGGGGAAAGCTGGATAGAGGAAAAAGTAGGAAGGGCATGGTTGGTGTCCTTTAAGAAGGAAGGAAGCTGCTCCACAATAGGCTGGAAGATGCCGTCGAGGAAGTCTGATATATGTTCAGTAGGGCAGGCACAAGCAGAGACAATGAATCTCCCAGGGTTAGAGGGTTTGTGAATTTTGGGAAGCATATAAAACACAGGCTTACCCAGACAACTATTGTCAATGCGGAGATGAGAAGCGCTAGAAGGTAAGGACTTATGAGCGATAAGACTTTTGATGGTGTCATGGATCCGACGATTGTTGAGGACTGTCGCATCATTGTCACGGCGCTGGTAGAGCGAAATTATCCCCCTTCGTCATTTATGGAATATAGAATTAATTAAAATAATCCTTTCGTATTTTATTTTTTTAATTTATGAAGAATAATATCTGGATCAACAATCTCTGGTGAGTTATAATTAGGATATATAGTTCTCTAATTTCACATCTTCTGCTTCTTCTTTGATCCTAAGCCGCCGACTGTCAAAGCAGTCAGTGGCTATCACGCCTGGTGGCTTCTTGTAGGACAGCAACAAACTGCTTCCACTTTGCTCGGTCGGCGGCAATCCTTAGTGCAGTGCCCCAGCTCTGGTTCATTCTTTGCATTTCGGCCTCCACAGTTCTCCGCCAAGTTGTTTTTTGATCGGCCTAATTTCACATAATAGGCCCTAATTAAGAAGTATAGTGTTATTTGTTTCATGACAAAGTTTGATGTCTGTATTTTTAGTTTTACAGCAATAAAGACGCAGGGTTAAGTTTAGGAATCCATAACTTAAACCTAATCAATAACTCAACACCCTTTCTCCCCAAGGAGCATGGGCCTTCAACAACGCAAGCCACGTCTTCCTGTCGCGTGCCGTCAGCGCAAGTTCTCTCAATGTCTCATTTTCATTTCTGTTTCCAGTTTTCTCCTCTGTAGTGTCCTATATTTAGATATGGGGAGAGAGTTACGGGACTTGGAATAATGGCCGTTGTGAGATGTTAGACACGTTTGTATCTCTATGTATAATAAATGTTAAGAATGACAAGAGTCTAGCATTGGTTCATTTAGAGGACTAAGATAGAATACCACATCCTCGTGTTTTTTTTTTTCTACCTTCTCCTCCCATACCCACATATTCCAGAACAAGGATTACCTTGTAATGCTATCAACAGGCTTACTCAATGTCTTTCTTATTCATCATCATCCTCTTCTCATCTCTTGATTCACATTTGAGTTAATGATTCTTAGTTTTGTGTTGGACTTGATTTCTCTTGATCTCCATTTCATATTTATCAATGCAATGTAGTTCCTCTAGCCTTTTGTTTTCTTATTTTGACATCATTGTCTGTCTCTCCAACTTTGTCTATATTTCTGGCAAGATAAATGTATGATTCTACCATCTTGTACGGGTGTTTATTCAAGTTCAGTCTTGTTATGGCTTCCTGCACTTATTCTCATTATCTTTGTTTTCTCCCTGCATATTTATTTTCAGACCCACTTGCTGTGACCTCTCATAGAGTATTTTAATTTTGTTGTGCATCTAATTACAGTCAAAGGACAGAAAATCCATCAACAAAATCTAGATCATCAAACTGTTTAGTCAGAGTCCACCGAATTCCATTTCTGTTGGCTGAAGTTAATGTTTTCATAGCCCAAAGGCGGTAAGAAGAGAAATGTTGACAAGAAGAATTTTTGTCACACCCCAGTTGCCAAATAGTTCTCTACAGGAATCTGTCACACCCCAGTTGTACCAAATGGTTCTCAACAGGAATCTCTGTCACATCCCAGTTATACCAAATGGTTCTCAACAGGAATCTCTGTCACACCCCAGTTATACCAAATGGTTGTGTAAGTTGTCCTTCTTGAAGAACTCTGCATGTCATGTCTTCATAAGTTATCTTTATTAACTCTTTCCGTACGTAATTATTTTCAGCTCAGGACGGAATTATTTTTAAGCCCCAAAAATTTACACATACATAATTTACGTTTACTGACAATGTGTATCTAATCATGAGTTAAGTATAACATATTATATATCAAATTAAAGTACATTGGATGAACAATATAAATCCATATGTTTTTCTAGCTAATTTTATGTTATGTTTATGTTATAACAGATAACATGTACACGGAAAAAAGATAACTTGAAATTTTGAACAAAAATTTTCGACTTACGTAAGGCTTGTAACATAAATTGTTATCACAATACAGTTTCACTGCTCTCTTTGTGCAGGTAATCCATTTAGAAACACAGAAAAAGTAAGAAAGTTATGGTTGATCACACAGTTTGTTCACTGTTCACATATTAGTAACATATCCTGTGTGTTTTTAGGCCATTATGGCGATACGACAAAACACGATTAAAGATGAAGATAAATGTGAAAAAATCAGTTCAAACGCAAATAAAAGACATTGAAGCTTGTTGAAATTTGCCCAGTTTTGTGTTTACTTCCGTTCGAGATAAATTCCGGGCAGTATAAAATATCAGAATAGAAAGAAACAATGAAATAAATCAGCGTCTTTTAAAAGATCTTACGTCTACAGCGTTCGGCCTTTGCGTCTATTATTAGATCTTGCGTACGGAATCAGTTAAGGTATTGAACTTCAGGGGGACTCCATTATGCCTCATCAATTTCCAGAGTGATTCTTTAACCCTAAAGTCCAACTTTAATCCTAACTAATGGGTTGGGCGATTTATTTGGATGGCATAGAAGAACGTGTGCCATTGTTCTTCATTTCAACCCATTGATTGACCGAAGCCAGCTTGGATGTAACTTGCAGTTTCGCTGGTATATTTATTGAAAAGTAGCAAGAACCTGACTACTAATAACAAGATAGATACATTTATTAGTACTGTAGCTAATTAATGCATAGTACTGAGAACTGACAGACAATGGCCTAAGAAACTATGACAGACATTGTCCCTGTCAAGGTCACAGGAGAGGTCAGTTACATCCTGTGAGATGAGATGCTTAAGAAGCTTCCCCACTACACTCCCCACTTTTAGCTTACACTTACTTCAGCTCCCCACTACACGTCAGCTCCCCACTACACTTACTTCAGCTCTCCACTATACTTCAGCTCCCCACTTCACTTACATCAGCTCCCCACTACACTTACATCAGCTCTACACTACACTTCAGCTCTCTACTACACTTACTTCAGCTCCCCACTACACTTACTTCAGCTCCACACTACACTTACTTCAGCTCCACACTACACTTACTTCAGCTCCACACTACACTTACTTCAGCCCTACACTACACTTACTTCAGCTCCACACTACACTTACTTCAGCTCCACACTACACTTACATCACCTTCCCACTACCACTTACTTCAGCTCCACACTACACTTACATCAGCTCTCCACTACACTTACTTCAGCTCCACACTACACGTACTTCAGCTCCACACTACACTTACTTCAGCTCCCCACTACACTTACTTCAGCTCCCCACTACACTTTGTGGCAAGAGTGGATGTAAAAGGGAAATTAAGAAGAATAAACGGAGAAGGAATGTTATTAAGGCATACATTTATTTGTATCTTCACTTATAAACCTTATGAGAAATACATGTTATGAAAGCTGTCATCACAAATGTGTCTGCCCCATCTTTCTCCCTCCCTCCCTTTCTTCCTCCCTCCCTTTCTTCCTCCCTCCCTTCCTTCCTTCCTCACTCCCTCCCTTCCTTCCTCTTCCTTCCTTTCTCTGTCCCTCCCTCCCTCCCTGAATTTCTTTTTCTCTTTCTTTCTATCATTTCTTTTTTACAGACTTGTCTTTAACTTGAAACATACGTCACTCTCTTGTCACCTTCAAATCTTGCAATCAATTTTTCAGTCACTTCCAGATGAGCAATAGCTCTGAAACTTGGCATAGTTGTGTATTCCCCATGACAATACAATAATCAGCCATAAAAATAAGAAAATGAAAATTAATATTAATTTTGTTTGTTTGTATTGTATCATCAGTGAAATGGACATCAAACTGACAAAAAGCCTGGGGCGCTGATTCTACATGAAATTAACTTCGTCTTTATACTTCATTACACACTTATGGATAAAATATATGATAAGTGCTTAAGCGCCCCAAGCTTTTTGTCAATTTGATGTTAGATATTTTTACTGCAAGCTATAAACTCTTTGAAAAATTATTTGTGGCTTTTTAGTGCATTAAAAGCATTTAATATTTTAAAAATACTTTTTTGAATACAGTTGACATATTTTCAATATTTATTTATATTAGAAATGTTGCATGTTTGTCACATACATGGATATTTCTGTTGATATAGAAACATAGACAAATGAGGCAGTCCTTATTGGTTTGTACTTTTATATCAACAGCTTTACAATGATGGCTATGCAGTCATCAACGATTTCCTAACAGAGGATGAGATTTTGGCTCTGAAGAATCGAATGTATGAGATTGTTGAGGAACTCAATCCACACGAGCATCAGACTGTATTCACTACAACAGACCACCAGGTGAGAACTGG
This sequence comes from Oreohelix idahoensis, assembly GCA_024509875.1. Classification (NCBI taxonomy): domain Eukaryota; kingdom Metazoa; phylum Mollusca; class Gastropoda; order Stylommatophora; family Oreohelicidae; genus Oreohelix; species Oreohelix idahoensis. Next base: position 54,570 of record JAMPIV010019790.1, on the reverse strand, counting down.
TTGTGTACAGGGAAGGTTCTGTACAAATAAGAATCTGTAGATTGATCAACACCAAAATAATTATTACCATTGTTGTGAAAGTTGCACCACCTTAAATGTATATCTTGTCCTTGATTCTCAACTTTGTTATGTTTTTCATTCTTTAATAACTTTATTTTGTTTGTTGCAAGTAGCAGACACGCAATGACTACTTCATGAACAGTGGGGACAGGATTTCTTTTTTCTTTGAGGAGGAAGCCTTGGACAAAGATGGTAATGTCTCTGACTATTTTATTCTTGTCTTTAATTTTACAATGTTGTTCCATTTAGCACAGACATCATCATCATCACAAGTACAGACATTGTCACGATAGACATATCATCATCACAAGCCCAGACATTGTCACGATAGATATATCATCATCACAAGCACAGACATTGTCATGATAGGCATATCATCATCACAAGCACAGACATTGTCATGATAGACATATCATCATCACAAGCACAGACATTGTCACGATAGACATATCATCATCACAAGCACAGACATTGTCACGATAGACATATCATCATCACAAGCACAAACATTGTCACGATAGACATATCATCATCACAAGCACAGACATTGTCACGATAGACATATCATCATCACAAGCACAGACATTGTCACGATAGACATATCATCATCACAAGCACAGACATTGTCATGATAGACATATCATCATCACAAGCACAGACATTGTCATGATAGACATATCATCATCACAAGCACAGACATTGTCATGATAGACATATCATCATCACAAGCACAGACATTGTCATGATAGACATTATAATCATTATCATCACCCTTTAGCTCCCCAAGGAGCTTAGACCTTCAAGAAACCTATGCCAAATTTTCATGTCCCGTGCCATCAGCTCTTTCCTTGTTTTCTTCATCCCCTTTTTGTCTTGTCTCCAGTTCTCTTCTCCATGTGTTCCTGGTCTCTATCTACTTCTTTTACCCTTGGGTTTCCAGAACAAGAACTGCCATGTAATGCTATCAACAGGTTTACTCATCATGTGGCCTATCCATCGCCAGCGTCTTCTTCTCTACTCTTGTTCTACTGCCACTTGTCTGGTTCTTGTCATCCACATTGGTAACCTTGTCATCCACATTGGTAACCTTGTCATCCACATTGGTAACCTTGTCATCCACATTGGTAACCTTGTCATCCACATTGTTAACCTTGTCATCCACATTGGTAACCTTGTCATACCATTTCAATCCTTCTGTTCCACGCAAGCACCCGTTTATAAAAGTCTGTAACTTTTTGGTTGTTGTTTTTGTTGTTCTCCATGTTTCAGAGCCATACAATAAGACGGACGACATTTGAGTTAAAGATTCAGATTTTGTATGTAGGTGTTATTTCTTTAATGTATATGTTGTTCCTAAGTTTGAATTTTTCTTCTTTTTTTTTGTTGTTGTTGTTTCCCGGTCAGAAAGGTAAAAGATTTAGTTTAATTTCTATATTTTATGATTGTTGGGTTGTTGTTGCCTGGTCAGAAAGGTAAAGGATTTAGTTTAATTTCTATATTTTATGATTGTTGGGTTGTTGTTGCCATGTCAGAAAGGTAAAGGATTTAGTTTAATTTCTATATTTTATGATTGTTGGGTTGTTGTTGCCATGTCAGAAAGGTAAAAGATTTAGTTTAATTTCTATATTTTATGATTGTTGTGTTGTTGTTGCCATATCAGAAAGGTAAAAGATTTAGTTTAATTTCTATATTTTATGATTGTTGTTGTTGCCGCCATGTCACAAAGGTAAAGGATTTAGTTTAATTTCTATATTTTATGATTGTTGGGTTGTTCAATCTGTCTGTCAGTTTAGGCCATATTTATTGTTGTTTTATTAAAGATGAATTCATCTTATGGTGGTAAAGAAAACTTTCCTGACATCGTGATATTTGTTTAATCTTTGTTTTATTTAAATATCAGGTAACCTTTTAGTGGACAAGCATCTTTCTGTCAACAAGATTGGACATGGTATGTATAAGTACTGTGTTACTGGGACATGGTATGTATAAGTACTGTGTTACTTCGGCATGGTTTGTATGAGTACTGTGTTACTGAGACATGGTATGTACTGTACTCGAAATCCCCCTTGTTTTATGCTTCGTCTGCAAATTGTAACGCTTTCACGTTGATAGTAAAAGCTTACTGTATTATTACCCGCTTTCTTCAATGAAACGTGTGCTGCATTTCTAAGAAAAACATTGAGAGGCCCTGCGTAATGACCTAAATTAATCCTAACATTAATTATATTACGTTACCAAAACGAACGAACAACAGATGGACTCAAATATAGAGAGAGAGAGAGAGGGGCGAATAAAATCGGGAACGCATGCAACACGCGTCGCGCGATACACAAATGCTGCCATCACGCGTGTAAGTCTACATGCACTAATTGTTTTTCAGACGGACAGTGATAAAATACACTACCCTTTCCCAGAGTTAGGTTTATAAATCATAAAAAAACTCTTATTAGGAAAGACAACATTAGATGGGTTTACGGTTGAAAACATAACAGTACCCAGACAGCACATCTTCGAAACAGGAGGTAGAAAATACATATTTTGAACGCAGCCACGTAGCTCTTTCAAATTGGTATATTTGGGTTCCTTAGGGCTTGCTGACAAATAATATGTAAAACGTTACGCAAATAGTCCAGGAATTAATAAATTATACCCAAAATAAAATAGTGAGGATGCCTGACAGCATGGAATCATTTCTGCTCATAAAATTTTTTTTATATAACGTGTTTGAAAAAACCTTACGTTACATAAATAGCCTACCATGTAAACTCCCAATTGATTGGAGCGCAACAAATGAAAGCCTAACCACGATTGGTCGGACTATAAATACTATCTTTCGTTGTTAGGGGAAACGGGGAAAGGTAACATTTTTTCAAACACTTGTCGAAACGGGGCCTCATTGGCTAGACTCGCTGGATATAATCACTTGGGAGCGTTAGTTCGAAACCACTTGTTTAAATAAGCTTGATAAAGCATCAGTGCGTTGAAGCCAGCTCACAATTTTGCTAAAATAAAAGCCTGGAACATAAGCAGATGGAAATTTGTGCCAGTAATTGTGCCAGAATTCATTGCTAATCAACGTATCTGTGTTTATTTCCATGAAATTGTGGTAAGCTTGAACCATTCAGTATCTTTTAATGAAAATTGAATGTAAATTGTTAATTTATGCCTGTATATATATGTGTAGTTCAGTGGCAAACAAGAGATAAAGCCTATAATGCTCCAGCCTGAACAGAGGGTGTCGGAGGAAAGTAAAACGGCATGGAATGGCCAAATAGTACACTGACACCTAGATGATTGACTAGAAAGAAATAATGCTGGAATTGCAGAGGCGTAGTAACCATTAAGGAGGTTAATGCTGGTATAAAGTACTTCAGAATGAAGCTGATAGTTGGCCTAACGCTCTGAACTCAATGTTTGTGCTGTATTGTGATCAGTGTAAAAGAGAGTATAAGTTAGTTATGAAGTAGAAGGTACATCCTTCTTGATTTCAGGGACAGTGGTCTTGATGGTACTGAGCAGCACCTGGTCAGAGCTTTGCTGAATCCAGTGTCGGACAGCATACTCCTTGGTCCTTTTAGCTATCAGTGAGGTGTCTCCAGAGCCCAGAGGAGAATTCGAGCAGAGGAGTCCTTTCCTGCCGCCATCACGCCAGATAAGCTAACTTGGCCAGCTGAGCTCAACATTATGTCCCCTCATCTTGAAATGACTTTGTAAAAATAACATTAAGAGGGGAATTTAATTGTCTTAATATCAGGAACTGAGAACATCTCCAATACTAGTCCCAAAAGACAAACTATTGAAGTCATGATGACAAATACCAACAGAGCTTGAACAAAACAAAACCAGTATTACCTCATTTTACTACTACACAACTGACACACATAGAATATTTGTAATAATATATGTCACTACAATATTCATATTAAATACATTCTGTACATAACTTGTAATTTAAATTGATTGTGATTCCTGGTTCCCTTGTAGTTGAATCAGGACACATATTCATTCATGCCAGTAATGAATACATATTGTTATTTGAAAAGTTACGAGTGACTTCTTTAAGATATTCTCATAGAGTGTTATATGTATGTGAGTGTCACAGTGTTGTTAAGAGTAGTGGATTAAATTAAATTGTTTATCTGTCTGTTGTTGTGACTTACACTTCATCATACACATACCCTAGACACATAACGTAGTCATCACACTATTCCAGAATAATTCTGACTGAGATATATAGATATGTGGTAGCAAGTAAGGTTATATATAATACACTACTCTTATTAGATATATATACCTTCACAGCTGATCTCAGTCAGTACACTAAGTCCCCTATAAATATTTATAACATCCCACTTCACCACATATATTGGGGTCTCGCTCTTGGGATTTTGAATCTTTCCCTATTAAAAATATTGGGGGTAATTCACTTCAGGGAATATAAGAATTAAAAGGTATCCTTGGGTGGAATTAAATAAGGTTGAGCTCACGGTGCCTGTGTTGTCCATTAGAGATTGAATTGTTGGTTAGACATTGTATAAATTTACATAATAGACAATGGCGGACCTGGCCAAATTTCGATCTGCTGCGGTTCAGACTGCAAAAGAGTTAGGATTAGATGGGCAAGTTATGGTTGCCTATGTCACGACGGAATGTGACAAATTTATTGAACGTGAAGAAAGAAGGTTTGAAGCCGAAAGAAAGTTAGAGGCTGACAAGGAAATTAAGAAGTTACAGTTTGAAGCTGAGGCTGAGACTAAGAGGTTGCAGATTGAGGCTGAGGCTAAGAAATTGGAGGCAGAAAGAGAAGACAAAAGATTAGCTGCAGAAAGGGAAGAGAGGAAATTAGCTGCAGAAAGGGAAGCAGAAGATAAAAGATTACAAAGGGAACATGAGTTACGACTAAGGGAGTTTGAGTTTCAAGGCCATGCTCCTGAAAATGGTGCCAGTCCCTTTGCCTCTGATGCTACGGTTACTCAAGGAGCCTCAACCTCAGCTATGAATTTTCATTTAGATCATTTTGTTGAGAAAGACGATGATATTGAGAGCTACCTAAATAGGTATGAGCTATTAGCTACCACGTATGGGTTAGAGAGAGAAAGGTGGAGCTTAAAGTTATCTCAGGGACTTCGTGGGGCAGCTTATGAAGTTTTTGCAAAAATGAGCAGAGGTGATCAGGAAAATTATGACATGCTAAAGCAGGCTCTTTTGTTAAGGTATGAAAAGAATGCAGAATTCTATAGAAAAAAATTTAGGAATGCTAAACTACTGTCAGGTGAAACCTATCACCAGTTCTCTGCACGAATAGAGACATACTTGGAGAAATGGACTTCTCTGGGGAAAAACCCAAGATCTTAAGGAAATGGTCCTTATAGAGCAATTAAGAGAGTCCATGGCTCCAGACCTGAGAAAGTTTCTCATGGAACAAGGTGCAGAGAGGCTGGGTGAGTTGCTAAATGTTGCTGAAAGGTATCAAGCAGCTCAAGCAGAGGTAACAGGTAATAAAAAGAAACAAGTGGATAACTTTAGGGCACCACAGAACTTTAATAAATTTGATCCTAAGGATCAAAATAAAGGTAAGCACCAATTTGATAGGCCACGGTATTAAANTACAAATAAATTCCCACAATTCGATGAAAGGAAATATGATGAAAGAAAATCTTTCAACCAAGGAAAAAGGTGGTGTAAAAATTGTCAGATGGACAATCATGACACTGACCGTTGCAGAACGAAACCTGTGTATATGGCAACCCTTCAGGTCAGGTCGACCTCAAGACAGGAGGAGGATATTATGTTAGATACCACTCCAGAAGAGATGAGGAAGGCACAGGCTGGGGATAAAACACTCAAGCCTTGTTTCAGAAAATTGTCAACTTGTCATACAACTCCAGGCAAGGGAGATTTTTACATGAAAAACAAGTTGATGTATAGGAAGACTGGAGCTAGATCCAATGGTCACGGACAGCTGGTTCTTCCAAAAAGATATAGGACAGACTTAATAAGGAGCCTACATGTGAAACCAGATGGGGACCATGAGAAGATAGGTACCATCATTCAAAAGGTGGCTCACAATTATTATTGGCCCAAAGCAAGATGGGACATTGAGAATTTTGTAGAAAGGTGTAGCATAGCACATGAGGGAACACCCACAAGTGGGAACATGGATCAGGACCTGGACACGCCATGGGGCAAAATTAGGCCTGACAATAAAAGGAAAAATAAATTTGATAAAGTGGACCAAATGGAATGGGAAGCCCCTTTTCACGGACAAGCTTCACTTAAATGTTTTACAATGGCCACTATGCGGAGAGTGCAAAAAGATGTCTTACCCCAGGATAAGCCGAAAATCCCTCAATCGGACTTAAACAAACTGGAGGAAGAGGATGTAGGGAGGAAATCTCTCATCAAGAATTTTAAGTGGGGAGAAAGCCCCAAAAGAAGTGGTAGCGGTCGTGTTGTGAATGATAATTCTGGGAGGAAAAATCATCACTATAAAGCTTCGAGTGGAAGAGACCATACCGGTGCATGGACAAATAGGTCCACACAATTAAAGGTCCATATGTAGCTTTGTTAAGAACGTGGACTGATGAAAAGGCAGAGGAAAAAATTACATCTTCATACCAATATGTGAATGAGCTGACCACTCGGTTGAAAACTGGCTGGAAACTTGCCAATGAAAATTTGAAACAAGCCAGGAAGAAACATGCTGCCTATTATAACAGGAAGGCGAAAGACAGAAATTTGGCTGTGGGAGAAAAAGTACTGCTTCTTTTGCCCGGGAGTCAGAATAAGTTACAAATTGGATGGCAGGGTCCATATACAGTTCTAGAGAAGGTGTCTAGAACAAATTATAAGATAGATAAGAAGGGGAAAGAAAAAATCTATCATGTGAATCTCCTGAAGAAATATTTGGAAAGAGAACATCAGGAAGAGACACACTTGTTGACCTTGTCCATCGCCATGGAGATGAAAAAGGAACCACTTTCATCATTTGAATATCCATTACACCCCTGTGAGACAGCAGCACAGGTGAAAATCAGTACACATTTAACGAAAACTCAGAAAGAGAGAGTGCAACAGGTTCTAAATAATCATGCAGAGGTGTTAACAGACCGACCAGGGCATACAAACCTATTGGAATATGATATGAAACTAATAGACTCCACACCTGTCTGTATGAAACCATATTCGATTCCGTTTGCTAAGGAGAAAGCTTTGAAGGAAGAGATAGACTATCTGTTGAAGGAAGGAATTATTTCGCACAGTGAGTCTTCGTATAGTTCCGGTGTTGTACTCTTAAGGAAGCCCTCTGGAGAACATAGACTCTGTATAGATTACAGGAGACTGAATGCTATTACAGAAGGACAGGTGGATCCATTGCCGGATACAAATCAGCTGTTTGCCAGACTAAATAAAGCTAAATATTTCTCAAAAGTGGATCTGAGTAAAGGATACTATCAGATTCCAGTAAAGCCTGAGGTTAGACCATACCTAGCTTTTAGTACCTCAGAAGGACACTATGAGTTTAATAGATTGCCATTTGGATTGAAGAATGCGCCTAGTGTCTTCTCTAGAATGATGAGAAAATTATTGGATCCTCTGAATAATCCCTGTATAACAAATTTTATGGATGATATCCTTATAGCAACAGAAACATTTGAGGAACACATTGACTCTCTGAACATGCTGTTTGATCGACTTAGGGAGGCAAATTTAACAGCCCGACCAACCAAATGTTGCGTTGGATGTAAAGAATTGGAATTTTTGGGACACACAGTTTATCAGGGAAATATGACCCCTGACCCAAAGAATTTAGAAAAACTACAGAAAGCCCCGAGACCACAAACCAAGAAGGACGTGAGATCCTTTGTCTCATTATGTGGTTTCTACCAGAAGTATATCAAAAACTTTAATTCCATATGTGCACCTTTAACGGAATTGACACGTAAAGGACATCCAGATCGCATTACATGGACACCACAATGTGAAATGACTTACCAAGAATTGAAGGAAAAGCTCACAAGTAAACCCATTTTGAAATTACCTGACTTAAGTCAAGAATTCATAGTAAGGACGGATGCAAGTAATATTGGGTTAGGTGCAACTTTACTACAGAAATCAGATGCATTGGATGGGGAATTAAGCCCAGTGGCATATGCTAGCAGAAAGTTGAATAAAGCTGAAATCAACTACTCAACTAGCGAAAAAGAATGTCTTGCAGTAATATGGGCGATAAAGAAATTCAATATTTATCTATATGGGAAGGCATTTAAGTTGCAAACAGATCACAAACCTTTATCGTTTCTAGCACAGGCTAAGCATGAGAACTCCAGGTTACTCCGATGGTCTTTACTTTTGGCTCCATATAATTTTAGCATTGAGTATATATCTGGAAAAACCAATTTGGGAGCGGATTTTTTAAGCCGCCATCCGTGTGATGAGAATCACCGTAAACCCCAGAAATAATAATGAATTTCTCTATGTGTATATAGAATAAAGGACTGACATATAATGTCTGTTTTAAGAGGGGAGGTGTCGTGGAATATTCTAATCCACATATATAAATTATCAAGTAAATATAAAGCCTAATAAATACATATAATAAATAAAGGAAGAAGAATGGTAAAGAACAGTGCTGTCACAATGACTGTACTCGAAATCCCCCTTGTTTTATGCTTCGTCTGCAAATTGTAACGCTTTCACGTTGATAGTAAAAGCTTACTGTATTATTACCCGCTTTCTTCAATGAAACGTGTGCTGCATTTCTAAGAAAAAACATTGAGAGGCCCTGCGTAATGACCTAAATTAATCCTAACATTAATTATATTACGTTACCAAAACGAACGAACAGATGGACTCAAATATAGAGAGAGAGAGAGGGGCGAATAAAATCGGGAACGCATGCAACACGCGTCGCGCGATACACAAATGCTGCCATCACGCGTGTAAGTCTACATGCACTAATTGTTTTTCAGACGGACAGTGATAAAATACACTACCCTTTCCCAGAGTTAGGTTTATAAATCATAAAAAAACTCTTATTAGGAAAGACAACATTAGATGGGTTTACGGTTGAAAACATAACAGTACCCAGACAGCACATCTTCGAAACAGGAGGTAGAAAATACATATTTTGAACGCAGCCACGTAGCTCTTTCAAATTGGTATATTTGGGTTCCTTAGGGCTTGCTGACAAATAATATGTAAAACGTTACGCAAATAGTCCAGGAATTAATAAATTATACCCAAAATAAAATAGTGAGGATGCCTGACAGCATGGAATCATTTCTGCTCATAAAATTTTTTTTTATAACGTGTTTGAAAAAACCTTACGTTACATAAATAGCCTACCATGTAAACTCCCAATTGATTGGAGCGCAACAAATGAAAGCCTAACCACGATTGGTCGGACTATAAATACTATCTTTCGTTGTTAGGGGAACGGGGAAAGGTAACATTTTTTCAAACACTTGTCGAAACGGGGCCTCATTGGCTAGACTCGCTGGATATAATCACTTGGGAGCGTTAGTTCGAAACCACTTGTTTAAATAAGCTTGATAAAGCATCAGTGCGTTGAAGCCAGCTCACAATTTTGCTAAAATAAAAGCCTGGAACATAAGCAGATGGAAATTTGTGCCAGTAATTGTGCCAGAATTCATTGCTAATCAACGTATCTGTGTTTATTTCCATGAAATTGTGGTAAGCTTGAACCATTCAGTATCTTTTAATGAAAATTGAATGTAAATTGTTAATTTATGCCTGTATATATATGTGTAGTTCAGTGGCAAACAAGAGATAAAGCCTATAATGCTCCAGCCTGAACAGAGGGTGTCGGAGGGAAGTAAAACGGCATGGAATGGCCAAATAGTACACTGACACCTAGATGATTGACTAGAAAGAAATAATGCTGGAATTGCAGAGGCGTAGTAACCATTAAGGAGGTTAATGCTGGTATAAAGTACTTCAGAATGAAGCTGATAGTTGGCCTAACGCTCTGAACTCAATGTTTGTGCTGTATTGTGATCAGTGTAAAAGAGAGTATAAGTTAGTTATGAAGTAGAAGGTACATCCTTCTTGATTTCAGGGACAGTGGTCTTGATGGTACTGAGCAGCACCTGGTCAGAGCTTTGCTGAATCCAGTGTCGGACAGCATACTCCTTGGTCCATTTAGCTATCAGTGAGGTGTCTCCAGAGCCCAGAGAAGAATTCGAGCAGAGGAGTCCTTTCCTGCCGCCATCACGCCAGATAAGCTAACTTGGCCAGCTGAGCTCAACATTATGTCCCCTCATCTTGAACTGACTTTGTAAAATTAACATTCAGAGGGGAATTTAATTGTCTTAATATCAGGAACTGAGAACATCTCCAATACTAGTCCCAAAAGACAAACTATTGAAGTCATGATGACAAATACCAACAGAGCTTGAACAAAACAAAACCAGTATTACCTCATTTTACTACTACACAACTGACACACATAGAATATTTGTAATAATATATGTCACTACAATATTCATATTAAATACATTCTGTACATAACTTGTAATTTAAATTGATTGTGATTCCTGGTTCCCTTGTAGTTGAATCAGGACACATATTCATTCATGCCAGTAATGAATACATATTGTTATTTGAAAAGTTATCAGTGACTCCTTAAGATATTCTCATAGAGTGTTATATGTATGTGAGTGTCACAGTGTTGTTAAGAGTAGTGGATTAAATTAAATTGTTTATCTGTCTGTTGTTGTGACTTACACTTCATCATACACATACCCTAGACACATAACGTAGTCATCACACTATTCCAGAATAATTCTGACTGAGATATATAGATATGTGGTAGCAAGTAAGGTTATATATAATACACTACTCTTATTAGATATATATATATACCTTCACAGCTGATCTCAGTCAGTACACTAAGTCCCCTATAAATATTTATAACATCCCATGGTAGTCACTGTTTGCGGGAAATAGCCCTCATTTTTTGTCTCGTCGCGGTTGGCTTGAATCTTGCTCATTGTTATCGTATCTACGAACTTTCATTGTTTTCTTAAGTTGCGGGGAACAAGAAAAAAAAATGTCACATGGGAGCAAGAATCGGCGTGAGTATGGAGGGATGGCTGGGGGGGAGCAAATGGAATGTTGTGTTTCGTCACAAATTTGCGGTTTGTCGGTGACAGAACCTTGTGTGCAGGTCGCATTGTTCATGATGAACAAGCCTATTGCCTGTGCACCACTTATCAGGGGCGATGGTATGCGCCACAGCGGTAGACGGAGGCGTTGCAAGGGGACGGTTTTGTAGAATTCGAGCATTGACACTCTAGTCTTATAGGGACGTATTCATGATGCCCACCAGTGCCATCAATGTCAAAAAACGCTACTAACATGGTCTTGACATTGGGACTTGAGAACCTGTCGTGCCCTTCTTCGGTCCGAGGGAGATGATTGCGTTTGCCACTGGGAGGGTACATTTGCTTTAGTTTCCGGCGTCATATCCGTAACACCCAGCTTTCATCATCCAGTTATTATTCAAGGACCATGAAAATTTGCGTCGTTTTTTGCTATCTCAAGGAGGTCAGTGCAAATGGACAAAACCGATCGTCCTTCTGGTTTCTCAGTCAGGTGGTCGTGGCACGAGTTTTGCTGACACCCGTCCTCATGTGCAAATCTTCAGTTACAATTTTATGGCGCGTCGTACCAATTGATATTCCAAGATCATCATCAGCCAACCTCTCTGATTGTCAGACGGTCGGTCAGCGAGTATCATTACTTGCAAACGTGGCTACAAACTTGTCGGTGTGGGGAGATGGGAGGGTCTCCTTGACGGGGGCCATCTTCAAAGGATCGGATTCCACTTTTGAAACGGGAATACCACTCAAATGTTTTAGATCTACTTAAACAGGACTCTCCGAAAGCTGTTTGCAACATTTCAAGAGTTTCGGAACCAGTTTTTCCTAGACGAAAACAGAAATCAATACACACACATTGTTGAATTTTGCTGTCCATTTTTGAAACGCGACGAACATTATTACGTCACATCCGCTTATACGCTACCACACAGCGCATGCGTGAAATTACAAACTTCAGGTTTGGTACATATAGTGGCACGTGGTTGACATGTGCACCGTGTTAATATCACCTAGCTCCTTATAACGGTTTTCCGGATAAAAAATGAGTCCCGGAACTTTGTGAACAGGGGTGTATAAGTACTGAGTTACTTAGGCATTGTATGTATGAGTACTGTGTTACAGGGACATGGTATGTTTGAGTATTGTGTTACTTGACTGTGGTATGTATGAGGACTGTGTTGCCTGACTGGAATGTGTGAGTACTCAGTTCTGTTACTTGTACACAATTTTTATGAGTATTTTGTTCCTATATTCATAACCCCCCACTCCCAAAGGAGCATAGGCCTTCAACAAACACCTGCCAAGTCATCCTGTCACGTGCCATCATCTCAAGTTCTTTCCACGTTCTCCTCATCATTTTCACCTCTGTTTCCAGCTCTTTTTTCCAAGTACTTCTTGGTCTTCCTCTGCCTCTCTTGCCCTGAGGGTTCCAGAACAAGGACTGCCTTGTAATGCTGTCACCAGGTTTCCTCAGCGTGTGTCCTATCCATCGCCATCGTCTTCTTCTCATCTCTTGTTCCACTGGCACTTGTCTAGTTCTTGTCATCAGTTCCACGTTGGTAACCTTGTCATACCATTTTAATCCCTCTATTCTATGCAAGCACCCATTTATGAAAGTCTGTAGCTTTTTGGTTGTTGTCTTTGTTGTTCCCCATGTCTCCGAGCCATACAATAGGACTGACTTCACATTTGAGTTGAAGATTCTTATTTTCGTGTTGGATCCGATTTCTCTTGATCTCCATATATTTCCCAATGCAGTGAAAGCTCCTCTTGCTTTTTGTATTCTTATTTTGATATCACTGTCTGTTCCTCCAACTTTGTCTATATTGCTGCCAAGATATGTGTACGATTCTACACCTTGTATTGGTGTTTCTTCAAGTTCAACCCTGTTATCATTACCCGCATTTATTCTCATTATTTTTGTCTTTTCCCTTTGTTTGTTTCTATATATATATATCTGCTGGGTGGCAGTGCAAACATTTATCTCAGTGACCTCCAGTCTTAATTCCCTTTATACTTGTATGTACATCATGTAGTAGTAGTAGAACCTCAGTCATAATTGACTATAAGAATGCACCTTTGAAGTGGTAGACCTGAACTGTATTTTTTTTCCAAATGTTCCATTCAGCATGTTCTTTTTTCATCTGCTTGTGTTCCAGTGTCCTCATGTCTCTCTAGCACACATCTGTGAACCTCAGTGCGGTCGCCCTACTGTTGTCTTGCCATCTGCTAGTTGTCTGTAGAATAAATCTTTAGGGATGCAACCATCTTCCATGTGGCTGACATGGCCAAGCCACTGTAGCCTCCACTGTCTAAGCTGTGTACATCATGTATAATTCCCTTTATATTTGTATAAGTTGTTTCGCTGTTATTTATATAAACTTTTATCTGAATATTTTTATTGATGGTTCATTTACTCACTTTCAGCCCTTCATTGCCTGGACCCAGTTTTCAGCAAGATTACCCAGAGTGACATGATAAAAGTAAGTTGTTACATTAGCAGACTAATAAGATAAAAGTAAGTTGTTAAATTTATGGAATTCCAAGCTGCATAGTGTCTATCATAAAAAGCCTCTATGCCAACTTTATGTGTAGCGTTGGGCAGAGCAATCTAACCTTTAAGCTGAATACAGGAGTACGACAGGGATGCCCCTTATCAACCACTCTATTTTTAACAGTCATAGACTGAGTGATGCGCCAGACAACAGAGGGCAGTCCAAGAGGAATAAGATGGACTACATTTTCTACATTGGAAGATCTGGAATATGCAGATGACATTGCACTACTAGCACATTCACATCAACACATCCAGGAAAAAACGGATAGACTTAATAAGTATAGCGAGCAAGTGGGCTTGAACATCAATCTAAAGAAGTCAGAGGTCATGACGCTCAATGTGAGCAACCCAGAGCCCATATCAGTAAGGAATCAGCAACTGGAACAGACAGATGCCTTCACATATCTAGGATGCATAGTAACACCAGACAGTGGAGCAAGCAAAGACATCACCAACAGAATGAACAAAGCAAGAACAGCCTCTTTTAGTCTAAACAACATCTGGAAGTCCTCTCAGTACAGCACAAGCTCAAAATTAAGATTATATCAGAGCTGTGTGCTTTCTGTGCTTCTCTATGGTGCAGAATGTTGGAGAGTTACAGAGAAGGAAATGTCGAAATTGTCCTCTTTTCACACAACATGCCTAAGACAAATTCACCGAATCGTTTGGCCGAATACCATCACCAACCAAGATCTGCTTACTCAGAGCAAGCAAGAGGACATGCTTACTTACTTACTTAGTCGTTCCCCTTCTACCGTGAGGTGTAGAGGTTTGGAAGAGAGAGCGCCAGACTATCCTATCGGCTGTCTTCCTCCTGGCCTGGTTCCATTCTAGTCCTTGGTCCTTCAAAGATTGTCTAATGTTGTCCTCCCAGCGGACTCTGGGTCATCCTGGGGGTCCGGATCCTTGGCTCTTTGTTTCCCATGCTTGTCGTGGTAGCCGATCTTCTCCCATTCTGCAGACATGCCCAAACCATCTTAGTTGGGACTGTTCTATTTGGGTCTGCAGCGGGTGGGATTTTAGGGCAAGAGGACATGCACACCATCATAACTGGCAGACGCTGGAGTTGGGTTGGCCATGTCCTCAGAAGAGACCGCGATGCCATCAAAAGAACAGCTATGCTATGGACCCCTGAAGGAAAACGAAAGAGAGGCCGACCAAAAACAACTTGGCGGAGGACTGTGGAGGCTGAGATGCAAAGAATGAATCAGAGTTGGGGCACTGTACGAAGGATGGCAACGACCGAGCAAAGTTGAATCAATTTGTTGTTGCCCTACAAGACACCACCAGGCACAATGGCCACTGACTGCTTTGACGGTTGGCAGCTAAGGATCAAAGAAGAAGAAGTTGTTACATTACCAGAAGAGGAAAGCTGTAATATATGATAACAGAAGGAAAAGTTGAAGACGATAGACAGAGACAATACTGGACAGTTTGAGATCGTGGCATGGAGAGAAGTCAACAGTGAGATTAATTAATAGTACTGGAGATAGGAAGTTGTGGAGAGACATCATCACCTATGCCACGAGGCATGGTACTTGAAGAAGATGAAGATTGTGCTGTAAGTGTTGTGTGACTGACTTAGAGATGTGTTGTGTGACTGACTTAGAGATGTGTTGTGTGACTGACTTAGAGATGTGTTGTGTGACTGACTTAGAGATGTGTTGTGTGACTGACTTAGTGATGCATTGTGTGACTGACTTAGAGATGTGTTGTGTGACTGACTTAGAGATGTGTTGTGTGACTGTTGTGTGACTGACTTAGAGATGTGTTGTGTGACTGACTTAGAGATGTGTTGTGTGACTGACTTAGAGATGTGTTGTGTGACTGACTTAGAGATGTGTTGTGTGACTGACTTAGAGATGTGTTGTGTGACTGACTTAGAGATGTGTTGTGTGACTGACTTAGAGATGTGTTGTGTGACTGACTTAGAGATGTGTTGTGTGACTGACTTAGAGATGTGTTGTGTGACTGACTTAGAGATGTGTTGTGTGACTGACTTAGAGATGTGTTGTGTGACTGACTTAGAGATGTGTTGTGTGACTGACTTAGAGATGTTTTGTGTGACTGACTTAGAGATGTTTTGTGTGACTGACTTAGAGATGTGTTGTGTGACTGACTTAGAGATGTTGTCTGTGACTGACTTAGAGATGTTGTCTGAGACTGACTTAGAGATGTCTGAGACTGACTTAGAGATGTTGTCTGTGATTCAACAAGATTTTTTTGGTTTTTAACTTTAAATTTTTATCTTAGAGAATGAAGGATTGGATTGGAGAAGATTTGTGATTCCACAGGCATCAAAACACCAAAAAATAAAGCAGGGAAGACTGTTGGACTGAGAAATACAATAATACTGATTGTTTACTATGTGATTATTTTTAAAAAATGCTATAATACGGATTGTTTACAATGTGAATATATAAAAAACAATAATACTGATTGTTTACAATATGAATATAAAAAAAAAATACAATAATACGGTTTGTTTACAATGTGAATATAACATGATACAATAATACAGATTGCTTACAATGTGAATATAAAAAAATACAATAATATGGATTGTTTACAATGTGAATATTAAAAAAAATACAATAATACGGATTGTTTACAATGTGAATATTAAAAAATACAATAATATGGATTGTTTGCAATGTGAATATAAAAAAATACACTAATATGGTTTGTTTACAATGTGAATATAAAATATATTGTTATTGAGTGTTTGACTGAGCAGCCATGTTGTATTTCAGGAGCTGGCTAAAGCTATTGGCTTCTCAGATCCAGTGATTTGTCAGAGCATGTACATTTTTAAGGTAAAAATTAATTGATTGGTTAACCTTGTTTTACTGTACTGTGTTTTGTCACCTCATTCTATGGGACCGAAGATGCAGCAACAGTGTTAAATGCAGTCAGCGACCCATAGCTTGACTGCTTGCGTCAGGGTCAGCGAATCAGAGCTGATGAAAACCCTACTCCACCTCCAAGTGGTGGTCCTGGAAACAGGCTGCATCACTGCAGTCTGGCTGAGAGAGTAGGGATCGAAGAGGGCAGGCAAACCCGGTCAAAAGGCACAAATATTGCAGCTCCGCTGTAAACGGACACAACTCAACAAACGTCCTTTTCAGGACGAACGTGGAATAAGATGAATTCATTCTTTCATTGACTGACCGCTGTCTAGGAAGCATGGAATCACCACTGTAGTTAGCTCCCTTGCAGGAGGACTTGACCAAAACATTCTTGTGGTCTTGTAGTGGTGGTTGATGCAGCACTTTCTTTTACATGTTGTGTTGCCAACCTCATGCTCAACCTCGTTTTAGTCACTTCTCACAAGATGCCCCCGTGGGAGCAGTTGTTCTGTCCTACATTGGGGTTTTCATTGGTCTCCACAGGGAACTGAACAGGGCATTTTGGTACATGCACTATGGCAGGAGTTGGCAACCAGTTGATTCTGACCTAATGCTGTGAAACCTGACAACATACACGATTTTATCACATAGATCAATAGAGAGCTCAGCATTTCTAAAGTAGATCCCAACAGGTCCTGGGTTGCCTGCCACTGCACTAAGGAAAATATCAAGTACATGTGAGGAGAACCAAATGGGATCCTGACTATCCATTATGTTTATAGCTGTCACCATCCATATTGTATTCCTCTCTCTTGACCCTAAATGGGACAGTAGAAAGTGATATAGTTACTGGAATATTGTAGACATTGACAGATGACCCTACATGAGACAGTAGAAAGTGATACAGTTACTGGAATATTCTAGACATTGACAGATGACCCTACATGAGACAGTAGAAAGTGATACAGTTACTGGAATATTCTAGACATTGACAGATGACCCTACATGGGACAGTAGAAAGTGATACAGTTACTGGAATATTCTAGACATTGAAAGATTACCCTACATGGGACAGTAGAAAGTGATACAGTTACTGGAATATTCTAGACATTGACAGATGACCCTACATGAGACAGTAGAAAGTGATACAGTTACTGGAATATTCTAGACATTGACAGATGACCCTACATGGGACAGTAGAAAGTGATACAGTTACTGGAATATTCTAGACATTGAAAGATTACCCTACATGGGACAATGGAAAGTGATACAGTTACTGGAATATTCTAGACATTGACAGATGACCCTACATGGGACAGTAGAAAGTGATACAGTTACTGGAATATTCTAGACATTGACAGATGATGGCAGACATTATTGCCTCTTTACTTTGTTATTTCTCCTTATTTGCTCCATAGAAGCATGATCCTGCGGCTGCAGGTGACCTTCTGTGCAGAAAAAGTATTTCATTTGCTTTACAGGAAATTATTTGACATGGTGATGTTGCTAGCCCTACCTGCACAGATCACCCAAGTTGTCTTATGTGACATGCCTGGTTGGGTGTTGTGGTCCTGTTCTTTCTTGCCAACTACTGTTCCCCAGAATCCAAGCAGAAGATATCTGACATCTGGCAGAGCATAATTTCTAAACACTTCAGTTTTCATGTCACAGCTGAAGACTGTCTTTAGGTAGTTACTAGTTCAAGGAGACATCTCTCATCTAGCAGAACGTAATTTTATGTCACATCTCATGTATGTCTCTTATCTGGTCACTGATGTTTAAGAATGAAAAGAGAATGAGTGAGGAAGATCAAAATTAGATAGCTAAAAAATTTTGGCCATATAAAAAGACATAACATCTTGCAGAAGACCATAATAGAAGACAGAGTTGAAGGCAAACGTGCAAGAGGAAGACACAAGACAAGAGACAGGAGACGTTGGAAATCAATTGCAGCCGACCTTTGTTGTGAAGATAGTGTTGCGACCGGAGTTAGCCCAACGGATTTGTTGCAAGCTGGCTAGTCAATCGTGGTAATCGGTTTTACCGTTCATCATTTTGCATCGTGCTGTTAATAGTCAGTTACGCGAAAAGTGGAATAAAAGCTTTGCAACCATGATAATAATAATTGAATTCCCAATGTTCATAGACGGGATAAGTCATGTCTTGAGTCCGCACAGATTTAATACATTGAATTCATACATAAATAGTTCACACATGGTTATTATGAAGCACATAAATATTAAGTTCTGTTCATACTTCGATTATGATTTATCTGCGAATCAGTCCTTGTCAAATAGCATGAATTATTGTAGACAGAACGTCATAACTATATGTACGCGTGGTTGGTGATCCCAACAACCGACAGTGAGATTATGCGTCTGGCAATAATATAATTAATACGGACTGTTAATTCATCCCGACTTAGGTTTAGTCACTTACTAACCTGAAACATTCATCTCTCTTCATCGTAAGAGTGGACTGACCCATGTCCATAATAAAATACAATATAACTGTGTGGCACTCCATGCCCGACACTATAAGACTCCAAGGACACGTCTTCTCAGTTCCACGGTCATTCAAGAAAGAGTCCTGTCTCTTGGTCACGGTGCGTGACCTACCAACGCTGAAACGTCATAGCGTTCAATAGTCTACTAATATTTTACATTACATTAAACGTAGTAACCCCTAAAATCGCATGCTGCTAACCTCTAGCAGACGATGCCAATTAAAATACCGTAACAGATAGCTGCTGTTAATGATGATTATAATCCAAGGAGATCTCTGTCATTTTGCAGATTCTGAACACGGAAACTTCATGTCACATCAGAGGACTGTCTTTAGCTGGTCACTGACCCATGTAGGAGATCTCTGTGCCTTGGCAGAACATCCTGAACACCAAGTTTTCATGTCACAGTAATGGACTCTTTCTAGCTGACCACTGACCCCAATACTTTAGCATGGTCTTTCTTTAGCACTGCTTTTGGAGCAACTATGAGCTTCATGTTGGCTTAGATATCCCAGTATTTGTTCTATCTGTTAGCAAGTTCTGATCTGAGAACTGTAGAGTGATGTTAGATGATTGTCTTCATGGTGTGGTCTGCCTGTGGCCATCAGCCTTGCAGAAATTTAGTCTCTGCTACTTCCCAGGCAAAACCTTCTACAAACACTTCTGTAAATTTCACTCTAAAATACCATGTAACTCAACAAGCCATTAATTCTGTCAGTGCAGATGAGAGTAGCACTCTCAGTAGATAGGTGTTCATCAAGATATTTAGTTTAACTACAGAATACGGAAAAGTTTATTTTCACAAGTATAAGCCAGACATTCTGTCAGTTTGTTAACTCTTTCAGTCCCAAGCAAAAAAGTTGGTTTGGCCCAAGCAAAAATGGCCACCCCGGTGCATTTTTAAATAAATATCTCAAAACAAAAACCCGTTCACTCTTAAACACATGCGGTATTTAAAAGAATGTACTTGCAGTCAGAAATGACGTTTTGGGTGGTTTGTGTGTAGTTATAATTAGAAATAGTCTCAAACAGAGGCACATATACTAAACGCTTTATAAAGTTGATTGGGCCAAGCGCGTCTAACCCCTGAGGATATATAAAGTCGATTGGGACTTAAAGAGTTAAATGGTTTAGGGGCATTTTTTTTTTTTTTTTTCGTACGCCCGCTAATACTCGAGGCGAAATCTCAGGTTATTATTTATGTCTAACCTGACATTGATTTTACGTGAGTATCCCTTTTTTCTTGTACAGAGACAGGTGTCCCTCGCCATTCAGGCAAATACTCTCCGATTTCGGAGGTACCCATTACAGCTGGGTCGGCTCAGGAGCCGCCAATCCCTGGTCGACGACACTCCTTCAAATGTCCTCGCCAGGTCTCGAGTTAATCCAGTCCAAATCCCGGTCGACGAAAAATCCTCAAATGCCGTCACCCGGGTTTGATCCTGGATCACCCGGTCGCCAGAGCGGTGTGGTAACCACTACGCTAGCGCGGCTCCCGTTTAGGGGCATGAAAATGGGAGATTGTTTATTTTATTTTGTTGTTATTTTCTGATGGCATTATTAATAGCTGTACAATGCATATCTTTTTTTTTTTTATGTAAAACTTTTGCCTCGTTTTGGCGAGGCGCGTCCTGTTCAACCTAGTCGGTTATATTAGGGCGCATGTCCAAATATAAAAGATCCTTAGGTCTGAATTAGTAAATGCATATCTTCTTCTTTGATCCTTGGTTGCTGACTGACAAAGCAATCAGTGACCATCACGCCTGGTGATGTCTTGTAGGGCAGCAACAAACTGTCCCAATTTTGCTTGGTTGACAGTTATCCTTCGTGTGGTGCCCCAGCTCTGGTTCATTCTTAGCATCTCTGCCTCCACAGTTCTTTGTGTGGTGCCCCAGCTTTGGTTCATTCTTAGCATCTCTGCCTCCACAGTTCTTTGTGTGGTGCCCCAGCTCTGGTTCACTCTTAGCATCTCTACCTCCACAGTTCTTTGTGTGGTGCCCCAGCTCTGGTTCATTCTTAGCATCTCTGCCTCCACAGTTCTTCATGTGGTGCCCCAGCTCTGGTTCATTCTTAGCATCTCTGTCTCCACAGTTCTCTGTGTGGTGCCCCAGCTCTGGTTCATTCTTAGCATCTCTGCCTCCACAGTTCTTTGTGTGGTGCCCCAGCTTTGGTTCATTCTTAGCATCTCTGCCTCCACAGTTCTTTGTGTGGTGCCCCAGCTCTGGTTCACTCTTAGCATCTCTGCCTCCACAGTTCTTTGTGTGGTGCCCCAGCTTTGGTTCATTCTTAGCATCTCTGCCTCCACAGTTCTTTGTGTGGTGCCCCAGCTCTGGTTCACTCTTAGCATCTCTGCCTCCACAGTTCTTTGTGTGGTGCCCCAGCTTTGGTTCATTCTTAGCATCTCTGCCTCCACAGTTCTTTGTGTGGTGCCCCAGCTCTGGTTCACTCTTAGCATCTCTGCCTCCACAGTTCTTTGTGTGGTGCCCCAGCTCTGGTTCATTCTTAGCATCTCTGCCTCCACAGTTCTTCATGTGGTGCCCCACCTCTGGTTCATTCTTAGCATCTCTGCCTCCACAGTTCTTCATGTGGTGCCCCACCTCTGGTTCATTCTTAGCATCTCTGCCTCCACAGTTCTTCATGTGGTGCCCCAGCTCTGGTTCATTCTTAGCATCTCTGCCTCCACAGTTCTTCATGTGGTGCCCCACCTCTGGTTCATTCTTAGCATCTCTGCCTCCACAGTTCTTCGTGTGGTGCCCCAGCTCTGGTTCACTCTTAGCATCTCTACCTCCACAGTTCTTTGTGTGGTGCCCCAGCTCTGGTTCATTCTTAGCATCTCTGCCTCCACAGTTCTTTCTGTGGTGCCCCAGCTCTGGTTCATTCTTAGCATCTCTGCCTCCACAGTTCTTCATGTGGTGCCCCAGCTCTGGTTCATTCTTAGCATCTCTGTCTCCACAGTTCTTTGTGTGGTGCCCCAGCTTTGGTTCATTCTTAGCATCTCTGCCTCCACAGTTCTTTGCATGGTGCCCCAGCTCTGGTTCACTCTTAGCATCTCTGCCTCCACAGTTCTTTGTGTGGTGCCCCAGCTCTGGTTCACTCTTAGCATCTCTACCTCCACAGTTCTTTGTGTGGTGCCCCAGCTCTGGTTCATTCTTAGCATCTCTGCCTCCACAGTTCTTTCTGTGGTGCCCCAGCTCTGGTTCATTCTTAGCATCTCTGCCTCCACAGTTCTTCATGTGGTGCCCCAGCTCTGGTTCATTCTTAGCATCTCTGTCTCCACAGTTCTTTGTGTGGTGCCCCAGCTTTGGTTCATTCTTAGCATCTCTGCCTCCACAGTTCTTTGCGTGGTGCCCCAGCTCTGGTTCACTCTTAGCATCTCTGCCTCCACAGTTCTTTGTGTGGTGCCCCAGCTCTGGTTCATTCTTAGCATCTCTGCCTCCACAGTTCTTTCTGTGGTGCCCCAGCTCTGGTTCATTCTTAGCATCTCTGCCTCCACAGTTCTTCATGTGGTGCCCCAGCTCTGGTTCATTCTTAGCATCTCTGCCTCCACAGTTCTTCATGTGGTGCCCCAGCTCTGGTTCATTCTTAGCATCTCTACCTCCACAGTTCTTTCTGTGGTGCCCCAGCTCTGGTTCATTCTTAGCATCTCTGCCTCCACAGTTCTTCATGTGGTGCCCCAGCTCTGGTTCATTCTTAGCATCTCTGCCTCCACAGTTCTTCATGTGGTGCCCCAGCTCTGGTTCATTCTTAGCATCTCTACCTCCACAGTTCTTTGTGTGGTGCCCCAGCTCTGGTTCATTCTTAGCATCTCTACCTCCACAGTTCTTCATGTGGTGCCCCAGTTCTGGTTCATTCTTAGCATCTCTGCCTCCACAGTTCTTCGCCAAATGGCTTTTGGCCATCCCTGCTTTTAATTTCCTTCTGGAGTCCATAGCATGGCTGTTCTGGTGATGGTATCAGGGTCTCTTCTGAGGATGTAGCCAACCCAATTCCAGCACATGTTTTCTTTGTGGCTCAGAGTTAGCAGTTCTTGGTTGGTGATGATGTTCGGCCAGATTTCAAATTTTCCTTAGGCTGGTTGTGTAAAACAGATCCTGTATTAGCGGCAGAGCTATTGGAACCACTATTTGCACAAATCTGGCAAACAGAGACAACGCCAGTGGAGTGGAACTGCCGCTAATACAGGATCTGTTTTAAATAGTTCTGCATTTTGGTTGTCATGGCCTGGAGCTTTTCCGTTCTTCAACTTTTTGATAGCTGTGATGATTTCTTCCCTACATTAAATATCTATATTTATAGGTTGTTTTTTTTTTATCATACACCCGCTATTACTCGAGGCAAAATCTTTAGTTAGTATGTCTAACCTGAGACTGATTTTACATGAGTATCCCTTTTCCCTGTACGCTAACAGGTGTCCTCTCGCCATTCAGGTAGATACTAGCCATCTTTGGAGGTACCCAATAGAACTGGGTCGGCTCAGGAGCCGTTCAGGTTATTCCAGTTCCTGATCGATGACACTCCTTCAAATGTCTTCGCCAGGGCTCGAGTTATTCTAGTCCAAGTCCTGGTCGATGACACTTCTTCAAATGTCCTTGCCCTGACTTGAACCTGGAATCACCAGCGCAGTGTGGTAACCACTACGCTAGCACAGCTCAGGTTTGATATTTTATTTCCCTGCTCAGCTGACTGTACTGTTCACTATATATTTTCTTCAGCCTAGGGGACTTTGCTTCTATTTTCTTTCTTTTGATTTCTTTTCTCATCCCAATGATTGCCAACGTTTCTGGTGTTATCCAATCTTGTATCTTCCTTTCCTGGAATCCCAAGCAAGTTTTGCTGATTTCTCTATAAATTGTTAATGCACATGAGGAGGAAGTGGGGGGAACACTTTTGTTAGGAAAGATTTCTTTGTTGAGACAGGGGAATTGTGGTTAAACCAAACGTTTGAAGTTTTTGTCTCTTTTGTTCATTGCAGCAACCAAGGATTGGTGGAGTTGGTAAGTTTATTTCTGTTTACTCTAACTTTGGTGTGTTAACAGAGGATGCTGCAGTGGTAGTTGACAACATATTTGACAATAGTTACTAGACTCTGGTACTAAAAGTGTCGTAGGGATACTTAGTTATCTTTCACAGTTTGAAATCTAGAACTGTGGGTAAGGACAAAAATGATGTCATTGTAAAGGGAGATGATTAAATGTCAGTGGAGGAAGACGCACTATGAGAAAGCCTCCATTAGAAATGTGACATTTATACACTAGTCCTATTATTTATTTGTCACATTAGAAATGTGACATTTATACACTAGTCCTATTATTTATTTGTCACATTAGAAATGTGACATTTATACACTAGTCCTATTATTTATTTATCACATTAGAAATGTGACATTTATACAGTAGTCCTATTATTTATTTGTCACATTAGAAATGTGACATTTATACACTAGTCCTATTATTTATTTGTCACATTAGAAATCAGTGATCACTGACTGCTTTGACGGTCGGCGGCTAAGGATCAAAGATGAAGACATTAGAAATGCCAGGAACTTCAAGGGGCACGTAACTCAGTAATTTATCAAGACTGTCAAAGATAACTCAGTGCTCATGATGTTTACTATATATAGATGAAAAAAATACAATGATGATTGACAATAATGTAGACTATAAAAATCTAGACAACATCCTTTATGAATATCGTCTTAACAAATGTCCTTGAGTTTCAAAACTGTACTTGAGACTTGGTTCATCTTCTAATAATATGTTTGTTAACACATTAACTACCGCAAGCCGCTGTCATCGGCTCACAAAATAATCACATTTGGACCGCAAGCCGCTCAGAGCGCCAATCTAGTTTTAGTAATAAAACGAATGAAAAATTTACTGAAACACTCTCTGATCTGGTTCGAGATGTTAAGTTGCCACCGGAAAACAAATTCCCGAAGCATGGTTGTTGTAGAACACTGGAAAATTGATATTATGTTCATATTTTTCAGCGTTTTGGGTTAGTTACCAAATCGTGTAAAACTGTTTACCATGGCAACTAGTGATAGGACTACAAAAAATGCGTGTACATCTCGTCTAACGGCTGAATAGGATAGAAACATGTTTCAACAATTGACTGATAGATCTAGCGACGAGGACAAGAGTGAAAACGGTGTGCACATTGATTGAAATTGTGATTTTGATAGAGATGGGGCGCAAGCAGTTATAATTGTGAAAATATTGCAAGTCCTCGGCCATCGGAGAGCCGTTAAATAGCAACAACCTCTATTAGAGTTACAACCAGTGTTTATTGTAATAGTACATTCATTTATCTTTAAAATGACGTGTAATTCATAAAAATCTGTAAACAATTACGAAAACTACAGCTTACTTTGTGCAAACACCTACAAGATGAAAATGGGGAAAAGAATTTAATTCGGCCACAGTGTGGTTTTTCAATTCGGTAGTTAATGTGTTAAGTTATTTCCGTGTGGGAGTTAAGTGTTTGAGATCCTCACACATAAGTATTTTATACATGCACTTTTGAGTGTATCTAAGTTAATTGAATGTTTGATTATTTGTGCACCTCTGTGCATGATGTTTGAATGTAATGACATGGTTTGTTGCGGTGATTTGTTTCCATAGAGCTATGATGCTTGAGCAGATCCAAAAAGTCCACTGGTAAGGACAAATGTCTTAGACGAATGTTGTTATGTGTCTTAGCCCCAAGTCGTGGGAAGACTCAATGAATTATATCATGGTATCTCCCTGTGTGGAGCATATATATTAGCCAAATCTGGCTCGTTCAGGTATCATGATAGTTACTGGAAGATTCTGACAAAATCACATTAGTAGTACTGGAAGATTCTGGCAATATCACATTAGTGTTACTGGAAGATCGTGGCAATAACACATTAGTAGTACTGGAAGATTCTGGCAATATCACATTAGTAGTACTGGAAGATTCTGACAATATCACATTTGTAGTACTGGAAGATTCTGGCAATATCACAGTAATACTGGAAGATTCTGGCAGTAACACATTAGTAGTACTGGAAGATTCTGGCAATAGTACATTAGTAGCGCTGGAAGATTCTGACAGCAGCACATTAGTAGTATTGGAAGATTCTGGCAGTAAGATGATAGGAAACTCTATACAGAGCGATACAACAGGAGGCAATCTGATCATCAGTAGTCCCCCGTCGAACAAGTGTTTCGGCCGTTATTCTCCTTTACACTCTAAGGGGGGGGGGGGCCCACTTGGGTCATGACTCCCAAGTGCCTCAGCCTCCTGTTGTCTTGTATCGAAAATGAACCCATTTCACTTTGGTAGCAACTTTTAAAATCCACAACTCCGAGAGCCGTGGAGGCAATTGTGAAAGTAACAAAGAGAAGACAACTTATTGCTGTCGTTTCGCTGCACACCACGACTCTGGACAGACACTGACGCACCTGCGCAAAGCCGATGAGGCTGGCCACTGCGCACCAGCAACTGAAATTCTGCGCCCAACACCTCTTATAATAAACACCGCGGGTTGCCTGTAAGTCACAGCCCTTTCACCAGTACACCGAAAAACTCAATGTATTGTGGACTTAGAAAAATTCCTGATGTTTTCTGTTTACTGTCAGGAGTTCCATAGCCCATTGCGGTTGTTCCACAGCCAGCATGATGCCTTTTCGGCTGTTTCACTAAGCCTCGTCAGTACTAACACATTAATGGTACTGGAAGATTCTGGCAGTAACACATTTGTAGTACTGGAAGATTCTGGCAGTAACACATTAGTAGTAAGTACAGTTGAAAAAAAACACACACACACACACACCCACACAAATAGTAATACGTCTTACAAGGAGAAGGACAAGAAAAACCTACGTTGCGGCCACAAGGCCTTCGTCAGGGACAGACAAACAAGAGACAAGAGGGAAAGAAAATGAGAATTAAGTAGAGAACATGAAACTATAAAAATAAGAGAAAAAAAACTCCCTTAACTCTTAGTATCCGGCAAGCCCCGTGAAGTGGCGCTTATTTGGTACCAAATATACGGCTCGCCCCGTGAAGTGGCGATAGACGTAAAGTCTCTTTCGGCAAAGTTTAATGAAAAATTGTCGATG
The DNA here is from genome assembly GCA_024509875.1 of Oreohelix idahoensis. Lineage (NCBI taxonomy): Eukaryota > Metazoa > Mollusca > Gastropoda > Stylommatophora > Oreohelicidae > Oreohelix > Oreohelix idahoensis. The sequence goes on along the minus strand of JAMPIV010019790.1, from coordinate 27,382 downwards.
TTTTATCCAATCCAACATTTACAAAGTCACTTCCTATATTTACTCTGTTTACATTTTCATCGTGGTGTATTTATATTCGTTATTACGTTCGATTTTAGTACCTTTGTTCGGCCGTTGATCGTAAACACATATTTTTCTAACCAAAATGGCTTCTTCTTCAAACGATAAGCAAAGGTTATCGGCGGTGCAAGCAGCACGACTTATTTCTTCTTGGATCGAACATGAGGATGATCAGTTATCGAGTGAAGATGACAGTTCAGATTCAGAATATATTTTGCCCAGCGAAGATATATGTAATCAAAACACTGAATCAGATGAGAAGGGGGCGTTTCCCCTAGCTGGTTCTGTCAGTAGTACTAGCACTAGAAATGCCAGGCCAGTGAAAAGACAAGGAAAAGGTAAAGCTCCCATGAAGAAAAGATTAAAAGAAGATAGGCCTACATCTAGATCACCCCATAGAGAAGCAGAATCCACAAGTACTGATGGTAATACAAGTACAATGAATGAGGAAATTAGGTGGAATGAAGTTGATGCTGGCTCAACACAAAATGCTTTCCGCTTTGTACCGCCTCATGCTAGGATTACAGGTGTGAATCCAAATATTATACCTGATGATTCTTCTGCATTTTATTGTCTCAAAGCTCTTTTAACTAATGAGATTATAGATGAGCTTACTGTTTCTATAAATGAATATGCTGATCGACTCTGTCAGTCAAATTCAGAAACGGCGACAAAAAGATCTGTCTATCAAAACTGGTATCCAGTTACATCTCCAGAACTGTGCAAGTTTTTTGCTGTGATAATAGCAATGGGAATTGTGAAAAAACCAGCCATTAGTGATTATTGGTCTAATGAAGGCTTTATGCAAACTCCTTGGTACAGACAGATGTTTACACGGGATAGGTTTCAGATGTTATATCACACGATGTTTCATGTGAGTGATGTAGACGCACAAGGTAAAGCAAAGATCGAACCATTTCTACAGAAAATGTTATCTAGATTCCAGGAAGCATTTTACCCTTACAAGGAGCTGTCTTTGGATGAAATGGTAATTGGGTGGAAAGGCAGATGGGCTCACAAAATGTTCAATGCCTCTAAACCCAAAAAATATCATGTGAAGACATTCGGTCTTTGCGACAGTAGCACAGGGTATGTAGTAAATTTGTTGATATACTTTGGGGCCAATACTTCTTACAGTCCAGATATTGATGTAAATAGCCAGCAAGCCATCAAAGTTTTTGACACTTTGCTACAACCATGTGGAAAAGGTCATCACATCTATGCTGATCGATATTACACAAGTGTGCCGTTGCTTCAATATCTGAATAACAGGAGTCATTATTTCACTGGGACTGTTAACGTTAATCGAAAGAACTTCCCAAAAGAGCTGAAAACTACACAGCTAATGCATATGGAAATGAAATGGTATATGGAGCAAGAAAAAAGATTTTTATGTGTAATGTTTAGGGACAAAAAAGCAACAAAAAAAAAACATGCATTCTTGTATCAAGCTGCACAACAGTGGAAAGCAAGGACATCACCAATCGCTTTGGTGAAACAAAAAATAAACCACTGATGATTGATGATTACAATCAACGCATGAATGGATGTGACAGAGTGGACCAAAGCATTGTAACATATGGCACATTTAGCAGAAGAACAAGAAAGTGGTGGAAAAAAATTTTCTTCTGGATTTTTGAAATAGCTCAGCTCAATGCGTATAAATTATTTGCACTGTCAAGAACAACAAATGCCAAAAAACAGAGCCTTCTTCAATTTAAACGGCAACTTGTCAATGAGCTCTCTCTTGTTGCTGCTGTGGATTTCCAGCAAATTCCTCCCAGGATTGGACATGGCAATCAAGTGAACAACCCAGTCAACAGACTAGGAGGAACAAACCATTTAATTAAAAAATCAAAATGTCATCGCAACTGTGTCGTTTGCAGCACCCCTCAAGTAAGGGTCAGGACATCCTTTTATTGTGAAGGATGCACAAATAATCCCCATCTACATCCAAATAACTGTTTTGCTGCTTATCATGAAAGGAAATAGTTTGTGGTAAATATCAGTTGTGTATAAAGTGTGTACATAGTTTATTTTCGTCATGATTTTTCAATATGTGACCGGAACATTTCAAAAGGAAACATTTTTATTTATTATTCAAAACAACTGAAACTTGTCTGTGTTCCGTATAATTGGATGAAAGTGGTTCTAGGAGTTCCAGGCTTCCAAATTGGATTATTTTTGTGGGTAAGTACAACTTTTTTCCAAATTTTTAAATATTTTTAAATTGTTCTGCACTCATTACTGTATATGTTGCATGCATGTTTAACACCACTAAACAATTAAGTTAGGTGCATGTCAAAGGGGTTTCATTTCTCTATATTTAGATATATATAAAACTTTATGTTATCATTATAAATAAATTATTTAATGCAAAATCAGTAACGGTAGTCATGTCTGTAAATAAAGGTTAAAATATTTGAGCGCTTTATCTAAATATACCAAAAAAATTCAAAGTGTGATACAAACTTTATTTGTGCTCAGAAACAACTCCAACTTTCCTGCATTATGTGAAAATGGATGTACTTTAAAATGAAAGTAGGTTTAGGGGTAGAAGTTTACCAGAATTAATTATACATATTGATAAGGACAAATTTTTTTTAAATATTTTATCTTTTTAAATTTTTCTGCATTCATTGCTGCATATGTTGCATGCATGTTTAAAATAATTGAATAATTCAGTTAGGTGCACGTCAAAGGGGTTTCATTTCTCTATATTTAGATATATAACACTTCATGTTATCATTATAAATAAATTATTTAATGTGTCATAAAATTAACAGTGATACAACGTAAAAATATCTCCAAAGGATAAAATGTAGGGATAAAAAGAATGCGTAAGTTACTAGAAGGCATGATCGCCCACGCCGCGGGTCATCACCCGCCATGGAAATTAAATTGCTAGAACGTTTACCCTTGGAACGGATTGAGAATGAAGATCAAAAGGAAAATTCTGACTGAACATGTGCTTGAAACTAGCAAGGCTACAAAGATGCAATTGGGGGGGGGAACGGAGGAAAAGTCACGTCCCCTAGTTGACACAAGGTAACGAAATCGACAAAAGGGACCATAGTATTATACGCAACAGTCATTTTTTGGACGTTTTGCGATATTTTGCCCTTTATTTGAATGCAGCGGCAAACGTTTCACAGAAGATTCTAGAAAATATTTCGAAAAAAACAACTAACCTTGAAAAGTAACTTTTTCTTAATAATGATGTTAGGAATATAAAACCTAGCTGGCCGGATGGCCCATTTTGAGCAGTGAAATAATATGCTTTTATTTATACAGACGGATAGATAATAATGAAGACATTGACAAAAGACTGTGTTATTCACATCAGCGAACGACTGCATTGAAACAATAATGTCACTAATTTTCAAAAAAGTGTAGCCTTGAAGACGCCAGTGCTAAAATCTAGTTAGAATGAAAGAGAGGGACATTGGTGGGAGCTGTGGCTAAAAATAACTTTTAAGACAAAATTTTTAGAGGGGACGGATAGGTTGGTTCAAAAACCAAGTACGTTTTTGTGAAAACGCAAGTAGAGACGGACAGACTAACAGATAAAAATCCATACTTGACTGAAGCATGACTGAAATGACTTTAGTGTAGGAAATTTGAATTTGAAAAAACACAAGGCATTGATTGGCCACAGACAATCATATTATCAGCGCTCAGACGCACTTTTTTGCCATTCCTCAATAGTTGTCCAGTGATAGACACAGTAAATTTTAAGTGTGGTGATTTCCAATGAAGTAAATTGAAATAAGTTCAGGGACGCCATACTATAGCCAGCAGCTCAGCTGAGTTTTGCTAGCATTTCTGTGTTCTTTATTCATAATCTGGTAAGATTGAAATTATTTCTTTGTATATTTTAAATATTGTTTAATGTTTCGAGTGATTTGATACTGCCCTATCGAAATCTAGCCTTACAACAAGTAAGGATTTGCTCTAGACCCCCCGCCCTAGTTCAGGGTCTAGGGACAAACAATATATATAAACTCCAGCAAGGATTAGGAAGGACAGATCAAGTGTTGAGATCAGTGGAACATATCACCTATCCTATCCTATGGCAAGAAGCTAATAAACATATTTCGGAATATGTAGTCTGGGAGAACTTATCCTATGTGAAACCAACTTGGTAAGATGTGTTGTATGGTCAGAGAGATCTGACCCTGTCTAAGTGGTGTTATTGTAAATTGTTACGTGTAGAAGTGGCTCCTTAGGTAAGGTTCTGAACCTAAACCAATACTTTATTTCAGAGCTGTGAGTTTTTTATGTTGACACCAAAAGGTGGTGTCAAATGCTGGGTAAATAATTGACAGTGAGGACCCGTGCAGTGTCGCATCTCGGCAGAACAGCCTTGTATTGCCCCCAAGCACGGAGAGGTGGGGCCACCCGATATATTGCCCCCAAGCACGGAGAGGTGGGGCCACCAGATTCCAGCACCAGAACTACTCTTTCAAAGTTACGTAAGCAGGCTGGTCTGCTGGATTTACACCAACTTCATAGACATAGCACCCAAAGTGAATTACTACTAAAACATCCCATTTCCTTCCATCATTAATGGACAATGTTTGGTAGGCATAGACAGAGAGGGATGAAGCCACCCCAACAGCACATCTATTCATCATTCTCCCAGGGAAAATAAAATTATGAACTGTAGAAATATTAACTAATCGTGAAAATTGTATACGTACACACCTTTTATTTATCATGCCATTTATTCATGCCATTCACTCATAAATTCCAAAATCTTTCATATGTTCTGGCCAAAATAAAACCTTGGTTCAGAACAAATAAATTTAAAAAAGATTTACTTTCTAAAATTTCACCAGCTGAATTTAGTTCATTGTGTTCTAAATTTTATTGATAATATTATATTATTTAATATCTGTGTGTGTGTTTGTATATGTCAATACAACACATTACATTCAGTACCCTAGATTTTAACGTAGCCACATTCAAAAAAAAAAAAAAGATAGGTGTGAGGTCGTAGTGGTAGCAAGAAAGGCCTTCTGAAAATTCACATTACCGTAGCTCCGTCGTAGGTTCTCAAAGTACCCTGCGCGCACAGTGCATATGTAACTATGCTATTGATTCCAAAATGCGTTGGAATAATTTCAGTTAGATGCAACATCAAACACGTCTTCGATTTCTCTACTCCTTTTGGTCATATCACACATCTGCATGTTGAACGTGATAACCTGCAAAGTATTTAAGGCAAAATGCCGAAAATGCCCTAGTTCAGGTTATGTCCATCAAAGCTTAGCACAATATTTGTACGCTTTATTAAATATACTCCCACAAAAAAATTTCCACTCGGGGATAGCTATGCGTTTCTTTTTGCACAGAAACAAACTACCAAACTTTCCTACAGTATGTGGAAAATGGATGTACTTTAAAGCATGAAAAGTAGGTTTTAAGGGTATGAATGTTTACCAGAATTAATTATAACATATTGATAGAGGGACAATTTTTGTTTGTTAAGATTTTTGGTATCTTTTTTAAATTTATTTCTGCATTCATTACTGCCTATGTTGCATGCATGTTTAAAACTAATTGAATAATTAAGTTAAGTTGCACGTCAAAGGGGTTTTTCATTTCTCTTTATTTAGATATATAACAACTTCCATGTTATCATTATAAAATAAGTTACTTAGATGCAAAATCAGTAAAGCAGTCATGTCCTAAAAATGTACTCTCTTGAAATCAGCTCGTAAAAACGCGGTTTTTGAGGCTGTATACTAAGAGTTATATTAAGTCAGTTCAACATGTGAAGCAAAGCAAAGTTGGCTGCCACTAAAACTGGAAAGAGGAAGTTGATAGTAAATAAAATAAGATATAAATCGAAAACAAGGACTTGGAGCAAAAGAGTGAGAACAAAAGTAATCAATAAATAATTAAATAAAAATAAAAAAATAAATAAATAAATTTATAAAGAAATAAATAATAATATAATATAAATTTAAAAACAAATAAATAAATACGATAAAAATAAAAACTAAATAAAGAAATAAATAAAACATAAAAAATAATAAAGGAAAAAATTTTTTAAAAAAAAAAAAAAAATTTTTTTTAAAATAAAATAAAATAGGAATAAAACAAATTAAAAAAAATAAATAAAAATAAAATAAATAAATTATTAAATATTAATTAAATTAATAAAATTGTAATTTAAAAAAAAAAAAAGGGTGATCGCATCAAAGTAGAAAGTCACTAATACAACAGGGACATCGATAGAGAAAAAAGGCGTCTCAGACAAAAAAGAATGTTGGGTATTCAAACCGTGTGGTTTGAGGCAACCCATAAGATGGATGAGGCGTTGTTCCTGGCGAAACCGACTGTTGGCGTCCGAGGAACAGTATCTGATGGCTGTCACCTGGATGTCAGTGGCACCGTGGTGGTCAGGGCCATTGAAGTGGATGGCCACAGGTGTGGAATTAAACTGAGAGATGTCATAGAGGTGTCTGCAGAATCGGTCGCCCAGTCCCGTGTTGCCGTTTGGCCGATGTACGTAATGGTGCAACGTTTGCATATAATAGCATAAATGACGTTGCGTGACTCACATGTGAAGCCATGGGTGATGGTGAACTTGGCGTTAGGGAACGAGGGTGATAGGTCATTATCAACTTGACTCTATCAGAGGAGGTTTTTTTGGCGGGGTTTGAGGGCTTCTGGACGTGAGATAGGGAGAAACCGTTCTAAGGCAGAGGTAAGAACATCTTCTGGATACTGTCTGTTACGGAAGAAGTCCAACATTTCTTGTGCTCGGCATAGAAAGTTGTCATCATCTTGGCATAACCGACGGAGGCGGAGAAGTTGTGAGAAAGGCAAGGAGTCCCGACAAGCCGGAGGATGAGAGGAAGTATAAAGGAGGTAACTGTGTGCATCGGTGGGTTTGTAGTACACCGAAGTGGTGAGGTGGGGCGGAGTGATAGTGACAACAATGTCAAGGAAATTAACAGAGACAGTGGAGATGTGAGAGGTGAATTGGATCGCAGGGTGGAAGTTGTTAATGAAATTAATGAACCTAGATAGGTCAACCTCTGGCATATCGGTGACACCTATGCCATCATCGATGTATCTATGATACATCAATGGAAAAGGTCCAGGATACTGCTGCCACACCTGATACTCCAGGTAGCCCATGAAGAGGCAGGCATAACTGGGACCCATCTTGGTGCCCATGGCAACTCCACTTATTTGGTCAAAGAACTGTCCATTGAACTCAAAGGAATTGAGTCGAAGGACCAGTTCTGCAAGGCGCAGGAGAGTCTCTGTAGCGATAGAGGGGTGCGTGCGCTGGTCCAGGAAAAACCGGAGAGCTCGGAGACCATCAGAGTGAGGAATGGAAGTGTAAAGTGAGCAAACATCTAACAGAAATAAACGGTAGGTACGGTCTGGAGAAAGCTGAATAGAGGAAAAAAGTAGTAAGAGCATGGTTTGTGTCCTTTAAGAAGGAAGGAAGCTGCTCTACAATAGGCTGGAAGATGCCGTCGAGGAAGTCTGATATACGTTCGGTAGGGCAGGCACACGCAGAGACAATGGGTCTCCCAGGGTTGGAGGGTTTATGAATTTTGGAAAGCATATAAAACACAGGCTTACCCAGACCACTATTGTCAATACGGAGATGAGAAGCGCTAGAAGGTAAGGACTTGTTGGCGATAAGACTTTTGATGGTGTCATGGACCAGACGATTGTGAGGACTGTCGCATCATTGTCACGGCGCTGGTAGAAGGAGCTGTTGGTGAGCTGCTTATTACCTTCTTGGAGGTACAGGTCCTTGCGCCATACCACAATGGCACCTCCTTTGTCAGCCGGTTTGATAACAATGTCATCTCTGCGGCGGAGCTTAGTAAGGGCATGAGACTCATCAGAAGAAAGGTTTAAGTACTGGAAGATTCTGGCAATAACACATTAGTAGTACTGGAAGATTCTGACAGTGACACATTAGTAGCACTGGAAGATTCTGGCAGTAACACATTTGTAGTACTGGAAGATTCTGGCAGTAACACATTAGTAGTACTTGAAGATTTTGGCAGTAACAAATTTGTAGTACTGGAAGATTCTGGCAGTAACACAGTAGTACTGGAAGATTCTGGCCATAAACACATTAGTAGTACTGAAAGCACCCGTGTGTTGCCGGGGCCCAAAAGGGGAGCAAAGAATAGTAACACTGCACCCTACCACGCATGTCGTAAAAAAGCGACTAAGGAGGGTTGGGCATGGGGCTTATTACCCCATCCTGTAAAAACTATGCACAGCGGGCTGATCACCTGCTTGCCAACCAATCTGATTACGGAAACAACGATAGATTGTTTGGTCCGTTTTTGTTCCACAAAGACGCCACTAGGCGTGGTGGAAACAGCGATAGATTGATCAATTTGTTGTTGCCCTAAGACGCCACTAGGCGTACTGGCCACATACTGCTTTGCCGGTTGGTGGCTAGGGATGGAAGAAGAAGAAGAAGTACTGAAAGAAAGCCACAGAGATTCATAAATGGGTGCTTGTATAAAACAGAAAGATTGAAGTGGTATGACAAGATCATTAATGTGGAACTGATGACAAGATCATTAATGTGGAACTGATGACAAGATCACTAATGTGGAACTGATGACAAGATCATTAATGTGGAACTGATGACAAGAACTAGACAAGTGCCTGTGAAATAAGAGATGAATGGCATTAGACATGACACACATTGAGAAAACCTGGTGAAAGCTTTACATGCCTGTCTTTTCTGGAATATTCCAGAAAAGACAGGCAGAAGTAGACCTAACTATACGTGGTGAAGAGAACTGACAACAAAAACATGGCAATAATGAGGACGACATGAACAGACCATCAGCTGATGACACAGGACAGCAAGGACTGGGTTATGTGTTTGGAAGAGACCTATGCTTTTTGGGGAGTTAAAGGGAGTTTTGTATGAATGTTTACACTCGAAATAATGTTCTCCCATTATGTGACCATACATTGTATAACCCTAAACTGGTTACATGCTATGGTCACATGATGGAGACATTATTTTCAGGTGAATTCATTCACCCTCTTATTTCCCCAAGAAAGCATAGGCCATTGGAACAAACAATAGCACAATTTCTAGTCTTTGAGGAGTCTGGGTCTCAGGGGGGGGCGGGTTCTGTTCAATGTAGGATCATTATTGGGGGTTTGTTGGTCAGTTCTTTCACCACGTATAGTTAGGTCTACTTCTGCCTGTCTTTTCTGGAATATTCCAAGACCACTGAAAAATTACTGTCATTGATGATAATCATAGCTAGGTCACCAAGTATTTCTCAATGTGTGTCCATGTTAATGCCAGTTAGTGATCTCTTATTTCACAGGCCGTGGTCTAGTTCTTGTACATCAGTTCCACATTAATGATCTTGTCATTAGTTCCACATTAGTGATCTTGTCATCAGTTCCACATTAATGATCTTGCCATCAGTTCCACATTAATGATCTTGTCATACCACTTCAATCTTTCTGTTTTATGGTCACAAGCACCCATTGAGGGAATCTCTGTGGCTTTCTTTCAGTACTTCTTCTTCTTCTTCCATCCCTAGCCACCAACCGGCAAAGCAGTATGTGGCCAGTACGCCTAGTGGCGTCTTAGGGCAACAACAAATTGATCATTCTATCGCTGTTTCGACCACGCCTAGTGGCAGTCTTTGTGGAACAAAAACAGACCAAACAATCTATCGTAGCCGGTTTCCGTAATCAAGGATTGGTTGGCAAGCAGGTGATCAGCCACTGTGCAAAGTTTTTTACGGGCATGGGGTAAACAGCCCCATGCCCAACCCTCCTTAGTCGCAATTTTTACGACATGCGTGGATAGGGATGCAGTGTTACTATTCTTTGCTCCCCTTTTGGGCCCCGGCAGATCACACGGGTGCTCCGTTCAGTTACTACTAATGTGCAGTTATGGCCCAGAATCTTCCTCCAGTACTACTGTGTTACTGCCAGGGAGGGCTTGAATCCGCAGGTACTGCAAAATTTGCGTTTTGCCAAAAAATCTTCAAGTTACTAAATAATGTGTTACTGCCAGAATCTTCAGTACTACCAATTGTGTTACTGCCCAGAATCTTCCAGTGCTACTAATGTGTCACTGTCAGAATCCCTTCCAGTACTACTTTATGTGTTATTGCACAGAATCTTCAACTTCCAGTTTCTTACCTTTATTCCAGTACTTAAACATTTCTTTTGATGAGTTTCTCATGCCCTTACTAAGCTCCGCCGCAGAGATGAACATTGTTATCAACATCCGGCTGACAAAGGAGGTGCCATTGTGGTATGGCGCAAGGACCTGTACCTCCAGAAGGTAATAAGCAGTCTCACCAACAGCTCCTTTCTACCAGCGCCAAGTGACAATGATGCGACAGTCCTCAAAGCAATCGTCTGGTACCATGACACCGATCAAAAGTCCTTATCGCCAAACAAGTCCTTACCTTCTAGCGCTTCTCATCTCCGTATTGACAATACAATGTGGTCTGGGTAAGGCCTGTGTTTTTCCATGCTTTCCAAAAAAGTCATAAACCCTCCAACCCTGGGAGGACCCATTGTCTCTGCGTGTGCCTGCCCTACAGAACGTATATCAGACTTCCTCGACGGCATCTTCCAGCCTATTGTAGAGCAGCTTCCTTCCTTTTAAAGGACACAAACCATGCTCTTTACTACTTTTTCCTCTATTAGCTTACAGCTTTCTCAGGACCGTAACTACCCGTTTATTTCTGTTAGATGTTTGTCACTTTACACTTCCATTCCTCACATCTGATGGTCTCCGAGCTCTCGCGGTTTTCTCCTGGACCAGCGCTAAGCACCCCTCTATCGCTACAGAGACTCTCCTGCGCCTTGCAGAACTGGTCCTTCGACTCAATTCCTTTGAGTTCAATGGACAGTTCTTTGACCAAATAAGTGGAGTTGCCATGGGCACCAAGATGGGTCCCAGTTATGCCTGCCTCTTCATGGGCTACCTGGAGTATCAGGTGTGGCAGCAGTATCCTGGACCTTTTCCATTGATGTATCATAGATACATCGATGATGGCATAGGGTGTCTAAGATATGCCAGAGGTTGACCTATCTAGGTTCAATTAATTTCATTTAACAACTTCCACCCTGCGATCCAATTCACCTCTCACATCTCCACTGTCTCTGTTAATTTCCTTGACATTGTTGTCACTATCACTCCGCCCCACCTCACCACTTCGGTGTACTACAAACCCACCGATGCACACAGTTACCTCCTTTATACTTCCTTCTCATCCTCCGGCTTGTCGGGACTCCTTGCCTTTCTCACAACTTCTCACGCCTCCGTTTCGGTTTTATTACTGCCAAGATGATGACAACTTTCTATGCCGGCACAAGAAATGTTGGACTTCTTCCGTAACAGACAGTATCCAGAAGATGTTCTTACCTCTGCCTTAGAACGTGTTCTCCCTATCTCACGTCCAGAAGCCCTCAAACCCCCGCCAAAAAAACTCCTCTGATAGAGTCAAGTTGATAATGACCTATCACCCTCACAGCCACTGCTGTCAAAAGGATCCTGTTTCGCCACCTATACCTTCTCCTCCTAAGCTGACCCAGTGGCGCGGGATAGCATTTAGTGAGCCACCCTTGGCTGGCATATAGACGGGACAAAAATTTGAGGGGACCTCCTAGTCCACAGCCGTTTGAAAAAACCGTCAACGATGGCCACTTTGGAACCAAGCCATGTAAAACGTACACGAATGTAAGAATTGCCAGTATGTTAATCGAAACACGGTTCAGTCTCGTTCCCTAACGCCAAGTTCACCATCACCCATGGCTTCACATGTGAGTCACGGCAACGTCATTTATGCTATTATATGCAAACGTTTTGCACCATTTACGTACATCGGCCAAAACGCGGGCACACGACTAGGCGACCGATTCTGCAGACACCTCTATGACATCTCTCAGTTTTAATTCCACACCTGTGGCCATCCACTTCAATGGCCCTGACCACCCCACGGTGCCACTGACATCCAGGTGACAGCCATCAGATACTGTTCCTCGGACGCCAAACAGTCGGTTTCGCCAGGAACAACGCCTCATCCATCTTATGGGTTGCCTCAAACCACACGGTTTGAATACCCAACATTCTTTTGTCTGAGACGCCTTTCTCTATCGAGTCCCTGTTGTATTATGACTTTCTACTTTGATGCGATCACCCTTTTTTTTTTTTTTAAATTACAATTTTTTCAATTTAATAATTTTTTTATTTATTTATTTATTTTTATTTTATTTATTTATTTATTTTTTTTAATTTGTTTATTTATTTTATTTAATTATAAAATTTTTTTTATTTTTTTTTTTTAAATTATTTTTTTCCTTTATTATTTTTTTATGTTATTTATTTCTTTATTTAGTTTTTATTTTTATCTATTTTATTTATTTGTTTTAAATTTATTTATTATTATTATTTATTTATTTATATTTTATTTTATTTATTTTTTTTTATTTATTTATTATTTATTGATTACTTTTTTCTCCCTCTTTCCCAGTCCTGTTTTCATTATTTCTTATTTTTATATACTATCAACTTCCTCTTTCCAGTTTAGTGGCAGCCATCTTGCTTTGCTTCACATGTGACTGGACTTAATATTAACTCTTAGTATACGTGCTCAAAAACCGCGTTTTTACGAGCTGATTTCAGAGAGTACATTTTTAGACATGACTACCATTACTGATTTTGCATTAAATAATTTATTAATAATGATAACATAAAGTGTTATATATCTAAATATAGAGAAATGAAAACCCCTTTGACGTGCACCTAACTGAATTATTCAATTATTTTAAAAACATGCATGCAACATAGGCAGTAATGAATGCAGAAAAATTTAAAAAAGATAAAAAATTTAAAAAAAAATTTGTCCTTATCAATATGTATAATTTAATTCTGGTAAAAACTTCTACCCTTAAAACCTACTTTCATTTTAAGTACATCCATTTTCACATACTGTAGGAAAGTTGGAGTGTTTCTTGTGCACAAATAAAATGATGGTGATATTACTAAGTGTGATGTATGAGGTCAGCTGTGAAGGCTCCTGAGATAAAATGTAGCTGTGAATTTTCAGAAGGCCTTTCTTGCTACCACTACGACCTCACACCTATCTTTTTTTTTTTGAATGTGGCTACGTTAAAATCTAGGGTACTGAATGTAATGTGTTGTATTGACATATACAAACACACACACACAGATATTAAATAATATAATATTATCAATAAAATTTAGAACACAATGAACTAAATTCAGCTGGTGAAATTTTAGAAAGTAAATCTTTTTTAAATTTATTTGTTCTGAACCAAGGTTTTATTTTGGCCAGAACATATGAAAGATTTTGGGAATTTATGAGTGAATGGCATGAATAAATGGCATGATAAATAAAAGGTGTGTACGTATACAATTTTCACGATTAGTTAATATTTCTACAGTTCATAATTTTATTTTCCCTGGGAGAACGATGAATAGATGTGCTGTTGGGGTGGCTTCATCCCTCCCTGTCTATGCCTACCAAACATTGTCCATTAATGATGGAAGGAAATGGGATGTTTTAGTAGTAATTCACTTTGGGTGCTATGTCTATGAAGTTGGTGTAAATCCAGCAGACCAGCCTGCTTACGTAACTTTGAAAGAGTAGTTCTGGTGCTGGAATCTGGTGGCCCCACCTCTCCGTGCTTGGGGCAATATATCGGGTGGCCCCACCTCTCCGTGCTTGGGGCAATACAAGGCTGTTCTGCCGAGATGCGACACTGCACGGGTCCTCACTGTCAATTATTTACCCAGCATTTGACACCACCTTTTGGTGTCAACATAAAAAACTCACAGCTCTGAAATAAAGTATTGGTTTAGGTTCAGAACCTTACCTAAGGAGCCACTTCTACACGTAACAATTTACAATAACACCACTTAGACAGGGTCAGATCTCTCTGACCATACAACACATCTTACCAAGTTGGTTTCACATAGGATAAGTTCTCCCAGACTACATATTCCGAAATATGTTTATTAGCTTCCTGCCATAGAATAGGATAGGTGATATGTTCCACTGATCTCAACACTTGATCTGTCCTTCCTAATCCTTGCTGGAGTTTATATATATATTGTTTGTCCCTAGACCCTGAACTAGGGCGGGGGGTCTAGAGCAAATCCTTACTTGTTGTAAGGCTAGATTTCGATATGGCAGTATCAAATCACTCGAAACATTAAACAATATTTAAAATATACAAAGAAATAATTTCAATCTTACCAGATTATGAATAAAGAACACAGAAATGCTAGCAAAACTCAGCTGAGCTGCTGGCTATAGTATGGCGTCCCTGAACTTATTTCAATTTACTTCATTGGAAATCACCACACTTAAAATTTACTGTGTCTATCACTGGACAACTATTGAGGAATGGCAAAAAAGCGCGTCTGAGCGCTGATAATATGATTGTCTGTGGCCAATCAATGCCTTGTGTTTTTTCAAATTCAAATTTCCTACACTAAAGTCATTTCAGTCATGCTTCAGTCAAGTATGGATTTTTATCTGTTAGTCCGTCCGTCTCTACTTGCGTTTTCACAAAAAACGTACTTGGTTTTTGAACCAACCTATCCGTCCCTCTACAAATTTTGTCTTTAAAGTTATTTTTAGCCACAGCTCCCACCAATGTCCCTCTCTTTCATTCTAACTAGATTTTGAACACTTGAGTCTCAAGGTCGCGGTTTTTGTGCAAATTAGTGACATGTTTGATTCAATGCAGTCTTTCGCTGATGTGAACAACACAGTCTTTTGTCAATGTCTTCATTATTATCTATCCGTCTGTATAAATAAAAGCATATTATTTCACTGCTCAAAATGGGCCATCCGGCCAGCTAGGTTATATCCTAACATCATTATTAAGAAAAAGTTACTTTTCAAGGTTAGTTGTTTTTTTTTTTCGAAATATTTTCTAGAATCTTCTGTGAAACGTTTGCCGCTGCATTCAAATAAAGGACAAAATATCGCAAAAACGTCCAAAAAATGACTGTTGCGTATAATAACTATGGTCCCTTTTGTCGATTTCGTTACCTTGTGTCAACTTGGGGACGTGACTTTTCCTCCGTTTCCCCCCCCCCCCCAATTGCATCTTTTTAGCCTTGCTAGTTTCACGCAATTTTTCAGTCATATTTTTTCCTTTTTGATCCGCCGTTCTCATCCCGTTCAAATGGTAACCGTTCTAGCAATTTAATTTCCATGGCGGGTGATGACCCGCGGCGTGGGCGATCATGCCTTCTAGTAACTTACGCATTCTTTTTATCCCTACATTTTATCCTTTGGAGATATTTTTACGTTGTATCACTGTTAATTTTATGACACATCTCCCCACTTGAAAACATGCCTACGGCAAGTTCTAAAACCAGTGATACACATAGATAAAATCTCTCCTCACGCCTGCCATTACTCTAATTTTGATCACAGGGGTGCCGACTGAGGAAATCTGCACCGACATTCAATTTGCCTGGGATATATTGGATACTAAACTGATAAGGTTGAAGCAATAAAGACCACCTCAGCAATCTTGCGTTTTCATGCTTAGCCTGAGATAAGAATACGAGAGGCTGATGATCCGTCTCGACCACAAAAGTCCTACCATACAGATAGATTTGAAACTTCTTTATTGCCCAGATTAACGCTAAACATTCTTTTTCGCTTGTGGAGTATCCTTGTTCCGCCTTATTCAATTTGCGGCTTGCATAAGCGACTGGTTTCAGTTCCCCATCAGGTGAAGATGATCTTTGCAACAAAGCCCCTCCGAGTCCTACATTACTTGCATCGGTTCTTAAGACAAAGTCCTGTGTCAAATCAGGCAGTTTGAGAATAGGCTTGCTAGTGAGTTTTTCCTTTAAGTCTTGGAACGCTAGTTCACATTGTGCAGTCCAAATAATTTTATCTGGAAGTCCCTTGCGAGTCAGATCAGTCAGAGGAGCACAAATAGAGTTAAAATCTTTAATATATTTTTGATAAAATCCGCATAACGACACGAATGATCGCACGTCCTTTTTTGTTTGTGGTCTAGGTGCTCTCTGCAGTTTTTCCAAGTTCTTGGGGTCAGGGGTCATGTTACCCTGATATACAGTGTGTCCCAAGAATTCCAACTCTTTGCATCCAATACAACATTTTGTTGGCCGAGCAGTTAAGTTCGCCTCCCTAAGTCTATTAAATAACATCTCTAGAGCTTCAATGTGTTCTTCAAATGTCTCTGTGGCGACGAGAATATCATCCATGAAATTCGTGATACATGGGTTATTCAGGGGATCCAACAATTTGCGCATCGTCCTTGAAAATACACTCGGAGCATTTTTCAGTCCGAATGGTAGCATATTGAATTCATAATGTCCATCCGAAGTGCTAAAAGCCAAATAAGGTCTAACTTCAGGCTTCACTGGGATCTGGTAATAGCCTTTACTAAGATCCACCTTTGAAAAGTATTTTGCCTTGTTCAGTCTGGCAAATCCAAACACCATCAGCAACCAAGAACTACTTATTCGGAGTAACCAGGAGGACATGCACACCATCATAGCTGGCAGACGCTGGAGTTGGGTTGGCCATGTCCTCAGAAGGGACCCTGATACCATCACAAGAACAGCTATGCTATGGACCCCCGAGGGAAAGCGAAAGAGAGGCCGACCAAAAACAACTTGGCGGAGAACTGTGGAAGCTGAGATGCAAAGAATGAACCACAGATGGGGCACTGTACGAAGGATGGCCGCCGACCGAGCAAAGTGGAATCAATTTGTTGCTGCCCTACAAGACGCCACCAGGCGTGATGGCCGCTGACTGCTTTGACGGTTGGCGGTTATGGATCAAAGAAGAAGAAGAAGTCTGGCAAATAACTGTTTTGTGTCTGGTAATGGATCCACTTGTCCTTCTGTGACAGCATTCAGTTTCCTGTAATCTATGCACAGTCTGTGTTCCCCAGACGGTTTTCTCAACAAAACGACACTAGAACTAAAAGATGATTCACTGTGCGAAATAACCCCCTCCTTCAACAAATAATCTATTTCTTCCTTCAATGCCTTCTCCTTCGCGAACGGAATAGAATAGGCTCTCATACAGATTGGGTTTGAGTCTACCAGTTTCATGTCATACTGTAGCAAATTTGTATGGCCTGGTTTATCTGTTAATAGGGAGCCGCGCTAGCGTAGAAGTGTTACAAATAAGGTCTCACCGGCTTCTGGCGACCTGGTAATGATACAGGATCAAACCCGGGCGACGGCATTTGAGTCATTTTTTTCGTCGACCGTATGGATATTGGGACTGGTCCTTAGCTCGAGACCTGGCGAGTGACATTTGAAGGAGTGTCGTCGACCAGGGACTATGCGGTCCTGAGCCGACCCCAGACAATGGGTACCTCAACAAAATCACTAGAGTATTTGCGGTGATTGACTGTGGCGAGGGAATCCCTGTCTCTGTCAAGAAATAATCTAGGGATACTCACGTAAAATCAATGTTCAGGTTAGACATAAAATAGGCTAACCTGAGATTTCGCCTCGAGTCTAGCGGGCGTACGAAAAAAAAAAAAAAAAAAAAAAAAAAAAAAATCTGTTAATACATCTGTATGTTCCTCCAGAACCTGTTGAACTCTCTCCCTCTGATTTTTAGTCAGGTGCTTACTGACTTTTACCTGTGCTGCTGTTTCACAAGGATGTAATGGGTATTCATGTGAGGTGAGTGGTTCCTTTTGCATCTGAGTTGCAATAGCCAAGGTCAATAAGGGGGTGCTTTCCTGGAGTGGTCTGTCCAGATACTTCTTTAACAGGTTTACATGATAAACTTTCTCCTTCCCCTTTTTGTCAATTTTATAGTTTGTTCTAGACACCTTCTCTAGAACCGTATATGGACCTTGCCATCCAATTTGTAATTTATTCTGGCTACCGGGTAGTAGAAGCAGCACCTTCTCTCCCACAGCTAGTTCTCGGTCCTTTGCCTTCCTATTAAAATATGCTGCATGTTTCTTCCTGGCTTGTTTCAAATTATCATTTGCCAGTTTCCATCCAGCTTTCAAACGAGTGGTCAGTTCGTTCACGTATTGATAAGATGAGGTAACAGTCTCTTCCGCCTTCTCATCTGTCCAGGTCCTTAATAAAGTTACTAAATGGATCTTTATTTTATCATACTTATTTTTCATGGAACCCATCCCGGTTGTCCTATTAGTAGCTTTATAATGCAAACAATGCGGCCTAGAATTGATCACTCACAGAATCCGACCACTACCATTTTTTTCTAGAAATGGAGTTTGTTCCCCACTTGAGATTGCTTATGAGGACTACAATGAAAGCTGTCTGGCTTTTAGCTTAAAAACTTCTTCCGTTAGTTTCCCCTTGAACTGAGAACCATTATCCGTCAAGATTTGATGCGGGAATCCTAATCGGGTAAATATTGTAAGTAGTGCCTCTGCTACATGTTTTGAATCAATTGTGGCCAGGGCTAATCCATTCAATAGAAGACTGGGTGTGAAAGAGTAAGGGTCCCTGTTTCCTCCTCTTGTCTACCGAGTGATAATTAGTTTTCCACTCAGGCCTAAAGGTGTTGCCCCTATGGGCGTTTCTAGAGTCCTGCACATATTTTCCCTTTGTGGGTGTTCCCTCATGAAATACGCCACAGCTTTACATATCTTTTTTCAACATCGACATTTATCGTCGGGCCAATAGTATTTTCGACAATCTTTTGGCAGATGGTACGACTTTCTCATGGTCACCATCTTTTCCAACATGTAAGAGTTCCTTATTACTTTATGCCCTATATATGAAGTGGGAAGAACCAGCTGGTTGTGACCATTTGTTCCAGTTCCGGCCTTCCTGTATAATAGTTTGTTCTTCATGAAATATTCCCCCCTTGCTCGGAGGTGTGTGGCATTTGGGCAATTTTTTAAAACATGGCTTGAGTGTCCTATCCTCAGCCTGCGCCTTCCTCATCTCCTCTGGATGAGCATTTATAGGTTCACCTTCTTCCTCCTTCTTCTGTGACCTGGTCTGCACTGTCGCCATGATCACAGGCCTCTCGGGATTCCCCAAGAAGACGTATCTACACCCCAATATCAGAGGGTAGATTGGTTCATCTATCACTGCTGCTCTGATTTCTCCTTCCACATAGCGAGTTTTCACCGTTATCCTTGCGATGGGAAGTGTCATGAGTGGTATGTCCTTAGTCGCCCCTTGTATTTCCACTGTTTCTGTGGTATACTGACTTGGGTCCACTAGGCTAGTCTTCACAACTGAATCATAATCCAAACCTGTATCATAAAGGCACCTTATGGTGACCCCATTACAAATAAAATCCTCACAAACTGGGGGGTGATAAGGTTCCTGTTGTCCATTAGGATTAACCTTTAATCTTTGCGTCCCCGACTTCATTGCAGCAATGTTTGAAGGTTTCCTTCTACAAAATTCGGTGTTATGGTTATCCTTCTTGCACCATTTACACCATCTTTTTCCTTGGTTCAACGGTTTTCTTTCATTGAACTTTTGGTCATTGAACTGTGAGTTTCTGTCGCGCTAGTCATTTCTTGGCCGCTCAAAGTTTGTCCTACCTTTATTTCCCTGCTCTCTATTATCAAATTTATTAAATTGCTGTGGAGCTTTAAAATTGTCTATGTGCTTCTTTTTAGCACCACTTACCTCTGCCTGGGCTGCCTGATACCTCTCAGCGACATTTAAAAACCTCTCCCAATTTCTCTGCACCTTGTTCCATGAGGAATTTTCTCATGTCTGGAGCCATGGACTCTCTCAATTGCTCAATCATGATCATTTCTTTAAGATCTTGGGTCTTCCCCAGAGCAGTCCATTTCTCCAAATAGGTTTCCAGTCTGGCAGAGAATTGGTGGTATGTCTCCCCAGACAACAGTTTGGCATTTCTAAATTTCTTACGATAAAATTCCCCATTTTTTTTCGTACCTCAATAACAAAGCCTGCTTTAACATGTCATAATTGTCTTGGTCTTCTCTGTTCATTTTTGCGAAGACTTCATAAGAAGTACCTCTCAGTCCCTGTGATAGCTTTAAACTCCACCTCTCTCTCTCTAACCCATATGTAGTAGCTAATAACTCAAAACGTCCTAGGTACCCCTCTATGTCATCGTCTTTTTCAACAAAATGGTCTAAATGAAACCCCATAGCTGAGTTTGAGGCTCCCAGACTGGGCGTAGCATCTGAGGCAAAAGGGCTGGCACCATTTTCAGGAGCCTGGCCTTGTAATTCCAGCTCCCTTAGTCGTAATTCGTGCTCCCTTTGCAACCTTCTATCTTCTGCCTCCCTTTCGGCCTTTTTATCTTCTGCCTCCCTTTGCTGTCGTTTGTCTTCTGCCTCAATCTGCAGCCTCTTAATTTCTCTATCAGCCTCTAACCTCTTCTCTTCAGCCAACCTTTCAGACTCTAATTTTCTTTCAGCCTCTTTTTCTAATCTTCTTTCTTCCCGTTCAATATATTTATCACATTCAGCCGTTACGTATTGAATTAAAATCTGACCATCCATTCCCATCTCCTTTGCGGTCAGCACAGCAGCTGATCTAAATTTTGCCAGCTCCGCCATACTTTTTAAACAAATCTAGCAATAAGCAAAGTAAAATTTCCAACCACTAAAGTAATTCTAATTACTCTAGACTAAAATAATTCTAATTAATTAATTAACTAACACTGGCTGTGAAGATTCACCAACTTCTAATTGCCCTTTTAATTTAAAGGGACACTTTTAATTTTAAGGGAATTTTACAATTTTGTTCCCCTAATTTTATTTCTCCCACCAGGAGATCCTTATATTACTGTTTATGCTAATTATCCCTGGACAAGACCCCAATATATGTAGTGGTTTTGATGGTATTGTATGATGGTGATATTACTAAGTGTGATGTATGAGGTCAGCTGTGAAGGCTCCTGAGATAAAATGTAGCTGTGAATTTTCAGAAGGCCTTTCTTGCTACCACTACGACCTCACACCTATCTTTTTTTCTAATGAATGTGGCTACGTTAAAATCTAGGGTACTGAATGTAATGTGTTGTATTGACATATACAAACACACACACACAGATATTAAATAATATAATATTATCAATAAAATTTAGAACACAATGAACTAAATTCAGCTGGTGAAATTTTAGAAAGTAAATCTTTTTTTAAATTTATTTGTTCTGAACCAAGGTTTTATTTTGGCCAGAACATATGAAAGATTTTGGAATTTATGAGTGAATGGCATGAATAAATGGCATGATAAATAAAAGGTGTGTACGTATACAATTTTCACGATTAGTTAATATTTCTACAGTTCATAATTTTATTTTCCCTGGGAGAACGATGAATAGATGTGCTGTTGGGGTGGCTTCATCCCTCCCTGTCTATGCCTACCAAACATTGTCCATTAATGATGGAAAGGAAATGAGATGTTTTAGTAGTAATTCACTTTGGGTGCTATGTCTATGAAGTTGGTGTAAATCCAGCAGACCAGCCTGCTTACGTAACTTCGAAAGAGTAGTTCTGGTGCTGGAATCTGGTGGCCCCACCTCTCCGTGCTTGGGGGCAATATATCGGGTGGCCCCACCTCTCCGTGCTTGGGGGCAATACAAGGCTGTTCTGCCGAGATGCGACACTGCACGGGTCCTCACTGTCAATTATTTACCCAGCATTTGACACCACCTTTTGGTGTCAACATAAAAAACTCACAGCTCTGAAATAAAGTATTGGTTTAGGTTCAGAACCTTACCTAAGGAGCCACTTCTACACGTAACAATTTACAATAACACCACTTAGACAGGGTCAGATCTCTCTGACCATACAACACATCTTACCAAGTTGGTTTCACATAGGATAAGTTCTCCCAGACTACATATTCCGAAATATGTTTATTAGCTTCCTGCCATAGAATAGGATAGGTGATATGTTCCACTGATCTCAACACTTGATCTGTCCTTCCTAATCCTTGCTGGAGTTTATATATATTGTTTGTCCCTAGACCCTGAACTAGGGCGGGGGGTCTAGAGCAAATCCTTACTTGTTGTAAGGCTAGATTTCGATATGGCAGTATCAAATCACTCGAAACATTAAACAATATTTAAAATATACAAAGAAATAATTTCAATCTTACCAGATTATGAATAAAGAACACAGAAATGCTAGCAAAACTCAGCTGAGCTGCTGGCTATAGTATGGCGTCCCTGAACTTATTTCAATTTACTTCATTGGAAATCACCACACTTAAAATTTACTGTGTCTATCACTGGACAACTATTGAGGAATGGCAAAAAAAAAAAAAATAAAAAAAAAAAAAAAAAAAATGCGGTCTGATCTGAGCGCTGATAATATGATTGTCTGTGGCCAATCAATGCCTTGTGTTTTTTCAAATTAAATTTCCTACACTAAAGTCATTTCAGTCATGCTTCAGTCAAGTATGGATTTTTATCTGTTAGTCCGTCCCGTCTCTACTTGCGTTTTCACAAAAAACGTACTTGGTTTTTGAAACCAACCTATCCGTCCCCCTCTACAAAAAATTTTGTCTTAAAAGTTATTTTTAGCCACAGCTCCCACCAATGTCCCAAGGTCTCTTTCATTCTAACTAGATTTTTGCACTGGCAAATTCAAGGCTACCACTTTTTTGAAAAATTAGTGACATTATTGTTTCAATGCAGTCGTTTCGCTGATATGTGAAACAACACAGTGACACGCATGTCTTTTGTCAATGTGTCTTCATTATTATCTATCCGTCTGTTTATAAATAAAAAGCCCATATTGTTTTTCACACTGCTCAAAAATGGGCCATCCGGCCAGCTAGGTTTGGTTAGGTATTCCTAACATCAAGCATTATTGCAAGTTTGTAGTCTACTTATTCAAGGTTAGTTGTTTTTTTTTCGAATGGGGATTTTTCTAGTCTTCTGTGAAAAGTTTCAATGCAGAGGGCATTTGTGTAAGGGCAATCTGCTGCGCTCTGCAAAAAACGTCCAAAATATTTGGCCGACTGTTGACGTATTCAATTACTAAGGTCCCTTTTGTCGATTTCGTTAGGGCGGTGTCTTCGTGTTCAAAACTTTGGGGACGTGACCATTTTAACCCTCCGTTCCCCCCCCAATTGCATATTGTAGCCTTTGGGGCTAGTTTCAAGGGGGGGGATGTTCAGTCAGAGGGGGTTCCTTTTGGATCTTCATTCTCAAATCCGTTCCAAGGGGGTTTCGGGGGAGCACAAATTTAATTTCCACTGGGCGGGGGGCTGACCCGCGGCGCTTCTGTGGGGCGAGGGCATTGCCTTCTAGGAACTCTACGCATTCTTTTCTATCCCTACATTTTTTTATCCTTTGGAGATATTTTTTACGTTTTTCTAGCCTATCCATGTTAATTTCTATGGACACATTAAATGGGTATTTTATTTATAATGATAACCTTGAAGTGTTATTATATCCTAAAATATAGAGAAATGAAAAACCCCTTTGACGTGCACCTAATCTGTTTGTCCTTATCAATATGTATAATTAATTTGGTAAACTTCTACCCCTAAACCTACTTTCATTTTAAAGTACATCCATTTTCACATAATGCAGGAAAGTTGGAGTTGTTTCTGAGCACAAATAAAGTTTGTATCACACTTTGAATTTTTTTGGTATATTTAGATAAAGCGCTCAAATATTTTAACCCTTTATTTACAGACATGACTACCGTTACTGATTTTGCATTAAATAATTTATTTATAATGATAACATAAAGTTTTTTATATATATCTAAATATAGAGAAATGAAACCCCTTTGACATGCACCTAACTTAATTGTTTAGTGGTGTTAAACATGCATGCAACATATACAGTAATGAGTGCAGAACAATTTAAAAATATTTAAAAATTTGGGAAAAAACAAAAAGTTGTACTTACCCACAAAAAATAATCCAATTTGGAAGCCTGGAACTCCTAGAACCACTTTCATCCAATTATACGGAACACAGACAAGTTTCAGTTGTTTTGAATAATAAATAAAAAATGTTTCCTTTTGAAATGTTCCGGGGTCACATATTGAAAAAAATCATGACGAAAATAAACTATGTACACACTTTATACACAACTGATATTTACCACAAACTATTTCCTTTCATGATAAGCAGCAAAACAGTTATTTGGATGTAGATGGGGATTATTTGTGCATCCTTCACAATAAAAGGATGTCCTGACCCTTACTTGAGGGGTGCTGCAAACGACACAGTTGCGATGAAATTTTGATTTTTTTAATTAAATGGTTTGTTCCTCCTAGTCTGTTGACTGGGTTGTTCACTTGATTGCCATGTCCAATCCTGGGAGGAATTTGCTGGAAATCCACAGCAGCAACAAGAGAGAGCTCATTGACAAGTTGCCGTTTAAATTGAAGAAGGCTCTGTTTTTTGGCATTTGTTGTTCTTGACAGTGCAAATAATTTATATGCATTGAGCTGAGCTAGTTCAAAAATCCAGAAGAAAATTTTTTTCCACAACTTTCTTGTTCTTCTGCTAAATGTGCCATATGTTACAATGCTTTGGTCCACTCTGTCACATCCATTCATGCGTTGATTGTAATCATCAATCATCAGTGGTTTATTTTTTGTTTCACCAAAGCGATTGGTGATGTCCTTGCTTTCCACTGTTGCGCAACTTGAAACAAGAATGCATGGTTTTTTTGCTTTTTTGTCCCTAAACATTACACATAAAAAACTTTTTTCTTGCTCCATATACCATTTCATTTCCATATGCATTAGCTGTGTAGTTTTCAGCTCTTTTGGGAAGTTCTTTCGATTAACGTTGACAGTCCCAGTGAAATAATGACTCCTGTTATTCAGATATTGAAGCAACGGCACACTTGTGTAATATCGATCAGCATAGAAGGGTGTGATGACCTTTTCCACATGGTTGTAGCAAAGTGTCAAAAACTTTGATGGCTTGCTGGCTATTTACATCAATATCTGGACTGTAAGAAGTATTGGCCCCAAAGTATATCAACAAATTTACTACATACCCTGTGCTACTGTCGCAAAGACCGAATGTCTTCACATGATATTTTTTGGGTTTAGAGGCATTGAACATTTTGTGAGCCCATCTGCCTTTCCACCCAATTACCATTTCATCCAAAGACAGCTCCTTGTAAGGGTAAAATGCTTCCTGGAATCTAGATAACATTTTCTGTAGAAATGGTTCGATCTTTGCTTTACCTTGTGCGTCTACATCACTCACATGAAACATCGTGTGGTATAACATCTGAAACCTATCCCGTGTAAACATCTGTCTGTACCAAGGAGTTTGCATAAAGCCTTCATTAGACCAATAATCACTAATGGCTGGTTTTTTTCACAATTCCCATTGCTATTATCACAGCAAAAAACTTGCACAGTTCTGGAGATGTAACTGGATACCAGTTTTGATAGACAGATCTTTTTGTCGCCGTTTCTGAATTTGACTGACAGAGTCGATCAGCATATTCATTTATAGAAACAGTAAGCTCTTCTATAATCTCATTAGTTAAAAGAGCTTTGAGACAATAAAATGCAGAAGAATCATCAGGTATAATATTTGGATTCACACCTGTAATCCTAGCATGAGGCGGTACAAAGCGGAAAGCATTTTGTGTTGAGCCAGCATCAACTTCATTCCACCTAATTTCCTCATTCAATGTACTTGTATTACCATCAGTACTTGTGGATTCTGCTTCTCTATGGGGTGATCTAGGCCTATCTTCTTTTAATCTTTTCTTCATGGGAGCTTTACCTTTTCCTTGTCTTTTCACTGGCCTGGCATTTCTAGTGCTAGTACTACTGACAGAACCAGCTAGGGGAAACGCCCCCTTCTCATCTGATTCAGTGTTTTGATTACATATATCTTCGCTGGGCAAAATATATTCTGAATCTGAACTGTCATCTTCACTCGATAACTGATCATCCTCATGTTCGATCCAAGAAGAAATAAGTCGTGCTGCTTGCACCGCCGATAACCTTTGCTTATCGTTTGAAGAAGAAGCCATTTTGGTTAGAAAAATATGTGTTTACGATCAACGGCCGAACAAAGGTACTAAAATCGAACGTAATAACGAATATAAATACACCACGATGAAAATGTAAACAGAGTAAATATAGGAAGTGACTTTGTAAATGTTGGATTGGATAAAACATCGACAATTTTTCATTAAACTTTGCCGAAAGAGACTTTACGTCTATCGCCACTTCACGGGGCGAGCCGTATATTTGGTACCAAATAAGCGCCACTTCACGGAGCTTGCCGGATACTAAGAGTTAAGGGAGTTTTTTTTTCTCTTATTTTTATAGTTTCATGTTCTCTACTTAATTCTCATTTTCTTTCCCTCTTGTCTCTTGTTTGTCTGTCCCTGACGAAGGCCTTGTGGCCGTAACGTAGGTTTTTCTTGTCCTTCTCCTTGTAAGACGTATTACTATTTGTGTGGGTGTGTGTGTGTGTGTTTTTTTTTTTCAACTGTACTTACTACAAATGTGTTACTGCCAGAATCTTCCAGTACTACAAATGTGTTACTGTCAGAATCTTCCAGGACTACTAATGTGTTATTGCCAGAATCTTCCAGTACCATTAATGTGTTAGTACTGACGAGGCTTAGTGAAACAGCCGAAAAGGCATCATGCTGGCTGTGGAACAACCGCAATGGGCTATGGAACTCCTGACAGTAAACAGAAAACATCAGGAATTTTTCTAAGTCCACAATACATTGAGTTTTTCGGTGTACTGGTGAAAGGGCTGTGACTTACAGGCAACCCGCGGTGTTTATTATAAGAGGTGTTGGGCGCAGAATTTCAGTTGCTGGTGCGCAGTGGCCAGCCTCATCGGCTCCTTGCGCAAGGTGCGTCAGTGTCTGTCCAGAGGTCGTGGTGGTGTGCAGCGCAGAAACGACAGCAATAAGTTGTCTTCTCTTTGTTACTTTCACAATTGCCTCCACGGCTCTCGGAGTTGGGATTTTAAAAGTTGCTGTACCCAAAGTGAAATGGGTTCATTTTCGATACAAGACAACAGGAGGCAGGCACTTGGGAGTCATGACCCAAGTGGGCCCCCCCCTCCCCATTCCCCCCACCCTTAGAGTGTAAAGGAGAATAACTAGGCGGACGAAACACCTTGTTCGACGGGGGGACTACTGATGATCAGATTGCCTCCTGTTTGTATCGCTCTGTATAAGTTGTATTAGTGTTTCCTATCATCTTACTGCCAGAATCTTATCCAATACTACTAATGTGCTGCTGTCAGAATCTTCCAGCGCTACTAATGTACTATTGCCGAATCTTCAGTATTACTAATGTGTTACTGCCAGAATCTTCAGTGATTACTGTG
>JAMPIV010019788.1:0-68143 GCA_024509875.1 Oreohelix idahoensis | reverse complement strand
GGTATGTTATCAGGCACACGCAGGAAATAAAGAAGTAGAACACCAGACAACAGAAAAAACCGACACCAGAAGTCCTCCATGGGCAGTTCAGCCTATTAATGACGCAATCACTTCTGTTGTATTTCTATCAAGCAGTATAGGCCGAATCCAACAAGACCCTTAGGACCTTAATACTGTACCCAGTAAATGATAGTAGACTAGAACAGTGAGAACAGGATAGTGGGTAGGTTTGGTATTGTACAAACATTTATTACAAATAAGGGAGGGAAACCTGAGGCCTGTAAACAGTAAAATTATGAAATTAATATGAAACAAATATAAAGGTATGTTATCAGGCACTCGCAGGAAATAAAGAAGTAGAGAACACCAGACAACAGAAAAACAACAGACATGAGTGGCTTACCCAGGATTTGAACACTGGACCTTCCGTGCGACAACCCCGCCTAGCCATGCAAGCGAATCACACTATCCGCTCTGCCATCTACGCATCATCAAAAAATGATGTTTCAATGGCAGGTCAATAGTGCGAACCACAATACACGACACCAGAAGTCCTCCATGGGCAGTTCAGCCTATTAATGACGCAATCACTTCTGTTGTATTTCTATCAAGCAGTATAGGCCGAATCCAACAAGACCCTTAGGACCTTAATACTGTGTCCAGTAAATGATAGTAGACTAGAACAGTGAGAACAGGATAGTGGGTAGGTTTGGTATTGTACAAACATTTATTACAAATAAGGGAGGGAAACCTGAGGCCTGTAAACAGTAAATTAATATGAAATTAATATGAAAAAAATATAAAGGTATGTTATCAGGCACTCGCAGGAAATAAAGAAGTAGAACACCAGACAACAGAAAAACACAGACATGAGTGGCTTACCCAGGATTTGAACACTGGACCTTCCGTGCGACAACCCCGCCTAGCCATGCAAGCGAATCACACTATCCGCTCTGCCATCTACGCATCATCAAAAAATGATGTGTTTCAATGGCAGGTCAATAGTGCGAACCACAATACACGACACCAGAAGTCCTCCATGGGCAGTTCAGCCTATTAATGACGCAATCACTTCTGTTGTATTTCTATCAAGCAGTATAGGCCGAATCCAACAAGACCCTTAGGACCTTAATACTGTGTCCAGTAAATGATAGTAGACTAGAACAGTGAGAACAGGATAGTGGGTAGGTTTGGTATTGTACAAACATTTATTACAAATAAGGGAGGGAAACCTGAGGCCTGTAAACAGTAAAGTGAAATTAATATGAAACAAATATAAAGGTATGTTATCAGGCACTCGCAGGAAATAAAGAAGTAGAACACCAGACAACAGAAAAACAACAGACATGAGTGGCTTACCCAGGATTTGAACACTGGACCTTCCGTGCGACAACCCCGCCTAGCCATGCAAGCGAATCACACTATCCGCTCTGCCATCTACGCATCATCAAAAAATGATGTTTCAATGGCAGGTCAATAGTGCGAACCACAATACACGACACCAGAAGTCCTCCATGGGCAGTTCAGCCTATTAATGACGCAATCACTTCTGTTGTATTTCTATCAAGCAGTATAGGCCGAATCCAACAAGACCCTTAGGACCTTAATACTGTGTCCAGTAAATGATAGTAGACTAGAACAGTGAGAACAGGATAGTGGGTAGGTTTGGTATTGTACAAACATTTATTACAAATAAGGGAGGGAAACCTGAGGCCTGTAAACAGTAAATTAATATGAAATTAATATGAAACAAATATAAAGGTATGTTATCAGGCACTCGCAGGAAATAAAGAAGTAGAACACCAGACAACAGACAAACAACAGACATGAGTGGCTTACCCAGGATTTGAACACTGGACCTTCCGTGCGACAACCCCGCCTAGCCATGCAAGCGAATCACACTATCCGCTCTGCCATCTACGCATCATCAAAAAATGATGTTTCAATGGCAGGTCAATAGTGCGAACCACAATACACGACACCAGAAGTCCTCCATGGGCAGTTCAGCCTATTAATGACGCAATCACTTCTGTTGTATTTCTATCAAGCAGTATAGGCCGAATCCAACAAGACCCTTAGGACCTTAATACTGTGTCCAGTAAATGATAGTAGACTAGAACAGTGAGAACAGGATAGTGGGTAGGTTTGGTATTGTACAAACATTTATTACAAATAAGGGAGGGAAAGCTGCGGCCAGCAAAGAGTAAATTAATATTAATATGAAACAAATATAAAGGTATGTTATCAGGCACTCGCAGGAAATAAAGAAGTAGAACACCAGACAACAGAAAAACAACAGACATGAGTGGCTTACCCAGGATTTGAACACTGGACCTTCCGTGCGACAACCCCGCCTAGCCATGCAAGCGAATCACACTATCCGCTCTGCCATCTACGCATCATCAAAAAAAAATGATGTTTCAATGGCAGGTCAATAGTGCGAACCACAATACACGACACCAGAAGTCCTCCATGGGCAGTTCAGCCTATTAATGACGCAATCACTTCTGTTGTATTTCTATCAAGCAGTATAGGCCGAATCCAACAAGACCCTTAGGACCTTAATACTGTGTCCAGTAAATGATAGTAGACTAGAACAGTGAGAACAGGATAGTGGGTAGGTTTGGTATTGTACAAACATTTATTACAAATAAGGGAGGGAAACCTGAGGCCTGTAAACAGTAAATTAATATGAAATTAATATGAAACAAAATATAAAGGTATGTTATCAGGCACTCGCAGGAAATAAAGAAGTAGAACACCAGACAACAGAAAAAACAACAGACATGAGTGGCTTACCCAGGATTTGAACACTGGACCTTCCGTGCGACAACCCCGCCTAGCCATGCAAGCGAATCACACTATCCGCTCTGCCATCTACGCATCATCAAAAAATGATGTTTCAATGGCAGGTCAATAGTGCGAACCACAATACACGACACCAGAAGTCCTCCATGGGCAGTTCAGCCTATTAATGACGCAATCACTTCTGTTGTATTTCTATCAAGCAGTATAGGCCGAATCCAACAAGACCCTTAGGACCTTAATACTGTGTCCAGTAAATGATAGTAGACTAGAACAGTGAGAACAGGATAGTGGGTAGGTTTGGTATTGTACAAACATTTATTACAAATAAGGGAGGGAAACCTGAGGCCTGTAAACAGTAAATTAATATGAAATTAATATGAAACAAATATAAAGGTATGTTATCAGGCACTCGCAGGAAATAAAGAAGTAGAACACCAGACAACAGAAAAACAACAGACATGAGTGGCTTACCCAGGATTTGAACACTGGACCTTCCGTGCGACAACCCCGCCTAGCCATGCAAGCGAATCACACTATCCGCTCTGCCATCTACGCATCATCAAAAAATGATGTTTCAATGGCAGGTCAATAGTGCGAACCACAATACACGACACCAGAAGTCCTCCATGGGCAGTTCAGCCTATTAATGACGCAATCACTTCTGTTGTATTTCTATCAAGCAGTATAGGCCGAATCCAACAAGACCCTTAGGACCTTAATACTGTGTCCAGTAAATGATAGTAGACTAGAACAGTGAGAACAGGATAGTGGGTAGGTTTGGTATTGTACAAACATTTATTACAAATAAGGGAGGGAAACCTGAGGCCTGTAAACAGTAAATTAATATGAAATTAATATGAAACAAATATAAAGGTATGTTATCAGGCACTCGCAGGAAATAAAGAAGTAGAACACCAGACAACAGAAAAAACAACAGACATGAGTGGCTTACCCAGGATTTGAACACTGGACTTCCGTGCGACAACCCCGCCTAGCCATGCAAGCGAATCACACTATCCGCTCTGCCATCTACGCATCATCAAAAAAATGATGTTTCAATGGCAGGTCAATAGTGCGAACCACAATACACGACACCAGAAGTCCTCCATGGGCAGTTCAGCCTATTAATGACGCAATCACTTCTGTTGTATTTCTATCAAGCAGTATAGGCCGAATCCAACAAGACCCTTAGGACCTTAATACTGTGTCCAGTAAATGATAGTAGACTAGAACAGTGAGAACAGGATAGTGGGTAGGTTTGGTATTGTACAAACATTTATTACAAATAAGGGAGGGAAACCTGAGGCCTGTAAACAGTAAATTAATATGAAATTAATATGAAACAAATATAAAGGTATGTTATCAGGCACTCGCAGGAAATAAAGAAGTAGAACACCAGACAACAGAAAAACAACAGACATGAGTGGCTTACCCAGGATTTGAACACTGGACCTTCCGTGCGACAACCCCGCCTAGCCATGCAAGCGAATCACACTATCCGCTCTGCCATCTACGCATCATCAAAAAATGATGTTTCAATGGCAGGTCAATAGTGCGAACCACAATACACGACACCAGAAGTCCTCCATGGGCAGTTCAGCCTATTAATGACGCAATCACTTCTGTTGTATTTCTATCAAGCAGTATAGGCCGAATCCAACAAGACCCTTAGGACCTTAATACTGTGTCCAGTAAATGATAGTAGACTAGAACAGTGAGAACAGGATAGTGGGTAGGTTTGGTATTGTACAAACATTTATTACAAATAAGGGAGGGAAACCTGAGGCCTGTAAACAGTAAATTAATATGAAATTAATATGAAACAAATATAAAGGTATGTTATCAGGCACTCGCAGGAAATAAAGAAGTAGAACACCAGACAACAGAAAAACAACAGACATGAGTGGCTTACCCAGGATTTGACACTGGACCTTCCGTGCGACAACCCCGCCTAGCCATGCAAGCGAATCACACTATCCGCTCTGCCATCTACGCATCATCAAAAAATGATGTTTCAATGGCAGGTCAATAGTGCGAACCACAATACACGACACCAGAAGTCCTCCATGGGCAGTTCAGCCTATTAATGACGCAATCACTTCTGTTGTATTTCTATCAAGCAGTATAGGCCGAATCCAACAAGACCCTTAGGACCTTAATACTGTGTCCAGTAAATGATAGTAGACTAGAACAGTGAGAACAGGATAGTGGGTAGGTTTGGTATTGTACAAACATTTATTACAAATAAGGGAGGGAAACCTGAGGCCTGTAAACAGTAAATTAATATGAAATTAATATGAAACAAATATAAAGGTATGTTATCAGGCACTCGCAGGAAATAAAGAAGTAGAACACCAGACAACAGAAAAACAACAGACATGAGTGGCTTACCCAGGATTTGAACACTGGACCTTCCGTGCGACAACCCCGCCTAGCCATGCAAGCGAATCACACTATCCGCTCTGCCATCTACGCATCATCAAAAAAATGATGTTTCAATGGCAGGTCAATAGTGCGAACCACAATACACGACACCAGAAGTCCTCCATGGGCAGTTCAGCCTATTAATGACGCAATCACTTCTGTTGTATTTCTATCAAGCAGTATAGGCCGAATCCAACAAGACCCTTAGGACCTTAATACTGTGTCCAGTAAATGATAGTAGACTAGAACAGTGAGAACAGGATAGTGGGTAGGTTTGGTATTGTACAAACATTTATTACAAATAAGGGAGGGGAACCTGAGGCCTGTACCATGGGCAGTTCAGCCTATCAATGACGCAATCACTTCTGTTGTATTTCTATCAAGCAGTATAGGCCGAATCCAACAAGACCCTTAGGACCTTAATACTGTGTGATACATACCTTTATATTTGTTTCATATTAATTTCATATTAATTTACTGTTTACAGGCCTCAGGTTTCCCTCCCTTATTTGTAATAAATGTTTGTACAATACCAAACCTACCCACTATCCTGTTCTCACTGTTCTAGTCTACTATCATTTACTGGACACAGTATTAAGGTCCTAAGGGTCTTGTTGGATTCGGCCTATACTGCTTGATAGAAATACAACAGAAGTGATTGCGTCATTGATAGGCTGAACTGCCCATGGAGGACTTCTGGTGTCGTGTATTGTGGTTCGCACTATTGACCTGCCATTGAAACATCATTTTTTGATGATGCGTAGATGGCAGAGCGGATAGTGTGATTCGCTTGCATGGCTAGGCGGGGTTGTCGCACGGAAGGTCCAGTGTTCAAATCCTGGGTAAGCCACTCATGTCTGTTGTTTTTCTGTTGTCTGGTGTTCTACTTCTTTATTTCCTGCGAGTGCCTGATAACATACCTTTATATTTGTTTCATATTAATTTCATATTAATTTACTGTTTACAGGCCTCAGGTTTCCCTCCCTTATTTGTAATAAATGTTTGTACAATACCAAACCTACCCACTATCCTGTTCTCACTGTTCTAGTCTACTATCATTTACTGGACACAGTATTAAGGTCCTAAGGGTCTTGTTGGATTCGGCCTATACTGCTTGATAGAAATACAACAGAAGTGATTGCGTCATTGATAGGCTGAACTGCCCATGGAGGACTTCTGGTGTCGTGTATTGTGGTTCGCACTATTGACCTGCCATTGAAACATCATTTTTTGATGATGCGTAGATGGCAGAGCGGATAGTGTGATTCGCTTGCATGGCTAGGCGGGGTTGTCGCACGGAAGGTCCAGTGTTCAAATCCTGGGTAAGCCACTCATGTCTGTTGTTTTTCTGTTGTCTGGTGTTCTACTTCTTTATTTCCTGCGAGTGCCTGATAACATACCTTTATATTTGTTTCATATTAATTTCATATTAATTTACTGTTTACAGGCCTCAGGTTTCCCTCCCTTATTTGTAATAAATGTTTGTACAATACCAAACCTACCCACTATCCTGTTCTCACTGTTCTAGTCTACTATCATTTACTGGACACAGTATTAAGGTCCTAAGGGTCTTGTTGGATTCGGCCTATACTGCTTGATAGAAATACAACAGAAGTGATTGCGTCATTGATAGGCTGAACTGCCCATGGAGGACTTCTGGTGTCGTGTATTGTGGTTCGCACTATTGACCTGCCATTGAAACATCATTTTTTGATGATGCGTAGATGGCAGAGCGGATAGTGTGATTCGCTTGCATGGCAAGGCGGGGTTGTCGCACGGAAGGTCCAGTGTTCAAATCCTGGGTAAGCCACTCATGTCTGTTGTTTTTCTGTTGTCTGGTTTTCTACTTCTTTATTTCCTGCGAGTGCCTGATAACATACCTTTATATTTGTTTCATATTAATTTCATATTAATTTACTATACAGTGGTGTACCCACATCTGAAAGAGCTAAAGGGGGCGTGGGTTGCATTGTGGCCAAAAACCAGAAAGATAGTATCAAGGGATGGAACTTTGTCTCGGAGCGCATTATGGTTGTAAAACTAAAAGAAGGAGAAACCCTAGATGGGGTGGAGTTATCGGAAGATATGGAGAAGATACTCTCAATGACAATGGAAAGCGACTCCTCAGATTCTGCAGTGAGCAGAATCTGATCATTACCAACACAAAGTTCCCCCATAAGCGCATACATGCATACACTAGGTGTGAACCAACAAAGAATGAGAAGTCAGTGATCGACTATGCCATTGTTAGGAGGAGCTCATTCAAATATGTCCGGGATGCTAGAGTCTGGAGGGGGCCAGAGATTGGAAGTGATCACTACCTGCTTACAATCAAAAGAACAACTGAAAGAGTTGCTCAGCCTAGGAACTGCCCAGCACCACGCAAGAAACCAAGTAAACGAACGGAAGAAATGAGCATTAAGACCTACAAGCTGAAAGAGCCAGAAATTAAGACCAGATATCAGTGGCTTATTGCTACAGCGGTGAGAAACACAGAAGAACAACCTGATGACTTGGAAACCCTGTGGCTTAAATTCAAGGACATCATAAAGACAGCTGCTGCAGAAGCATGTGGTGAAGTCCGACTTGGGAACAAGAGAAAGAGGACACCTTGGTGGACAGAAGAAGTCAAAGAGAAAATAAGAGAGAAGAAAATGACATGGAAACAATACTTAGGAGCTAAAAACACAGCAGGACAAATAGAGAAATATAGAGAATATGTGATGCTCAGAACAAAAGCAAAGAACAAGGTGCTAGCAGCAAAACAGAAGTCCTGGGAAGAATTTGGAGAAAAGCTAGAAAAGGATGCGCAAGAAAACCAGAAATTGTTCTATAAGACCCTAAAGAACATGAGGAAGGAAAAACAATGCTCTCTTTAATTTATAAAGGACAAGCAAGGCAAATTGCTTACTGCCCCGAAGGAAGTAATGGAAAGATGGAAAGAATATTTCTCAGAACTCCTTGATGGTGAGCAAGGTAGAGCATCAGAAATGATAACCACTAGCACAGAAGAGGATACAAATGGTGATGAAGATGACATAAAGATGGAAGAACTGAAGGCAGCACTGGATAAAATCAAGATGGGCAAAGCAGCAGGGCATGATGGTATAACACCAGAAATGGTTAAGAACATGGGAGCATCAGGCGACCTATTATTCCTAAGGGTCCTACAGGCAGCGTGGTGCAACAAGGCCATACCAAAGGATTGGGAGATTGCCATCATAACACCAATTTTCAAAAAGGGTGACAATCTACAATGTGGAAACCACAGAGGCATATCCCTTCTCAGTGTCCCTGGTAAAATCTACTCTAGAATCCTAGAGCAGAGACTCCGATGCCTAGCTGAGCCACAGTTGGATGAAGCCCAGTGTGGATTCCGAGCAAACCGAAGTACTCAAGACCTAATCTTCACACTCAGGCAGCTGAGTGAAAAGGCCCTTGAGTACAAGAGTGAGATCCATCTGTGTTTCATAGATCTGGAAAAGGCGTTTGACAGGGTCCCCTGGAGCAAACTTTGGGACTGTTTGGCAAGGAAGAACATTCCAGCACCTCTGATTCATGCTATACAGAGCTTCTACAAGTCTTGCAGAAATTATGTGAGGACAGCAAACTATAAGTCAGAAGAGTTCAGGACCACCACTGGTGTAAGACAAGGCGATATCCTGTCACCTTATCTTTTCATACTCCTCATGGACGATGTCATCAAGGCATGTAAGGAGAGAACAAGAAAGTATTCAGTGGGGTACTGGAAGATGAGACAGGTCTGTATTTCAGAGCAAGCATTTGATGATGATGGTGTCCTGATTGCTAAATCAGAGACACATCTCCAATCCAACCTGCAAGTCTGGAAGGAAGAGCTGGAGAAGAGAGGGATGGTCATAAGCAGCTCTAAAACAAAATCCATGGTGATATCACGAGAAGAAAGAAAACATCAGATTAAGTTGGGAGAACAGGTCCTGGAGCAGGTCGACCACTTTAAATATCTCGGAGCTATTATAGACCGAAAGGGGGGGCATCAAAGAAGAGTTGGCCACTCGAAAAGCAGCGGCTGGGAGACTTTATCAGGCCATAAATCGAGGATTCCTCAGCAAGAAAGAGGTTGGTAAGAAAACGAAGATGGCTGTATACCGCTCCACCTATGTCTCAGTCTTGACATATGGATGCGAGTCATGGGCAATGACTACAACCCACAAAAGCCAGATCCAAACCTCAGAAATGAGGTATCTGAGGAAGGTGGTTGAAGTAACAAGAAGAGACATGGTCCGCAACCAGACGATACGTCAAGGCCTAAAATCCCACCCGCTGCAGACCCAAATAGAACAGTCCCAACTAAGATGGTTTGGCCATGTCTGCAGAATGGGAGAAGATCGGCTACCACGACAAGCATGGGAAACAAAGAGCCAGGGATCCAGACCTCCAGGACGACCCAGAGTCCGCTGGGAGGACAACATTAGACAATCTTTGAAGGACCGAGGACTAGAATGGAACCAGGCCAGGAAGAAGACAGCCGACAGGATTGTCTGACGCTCTCTCTTCCAAACCTCTACACCTCACGGTAGAAGGGGAACGACTAAGTAAGTAAGGGTTCACTTAAATTATCTATTCGGATTTCCCAGCAGCGTAATATTCGGCCGAATACGATTAGTTCACTGAAGGCATTATTTGGCACTGAATCGAATACGAATCGGATATTCGGTACTACCCTAGTTTTAAGGACTATCTTCATTGCACACGGAAAACTCCATCAGTGCTCCGATCTCGTCCCTTAGATCACACAAGGAGGATCTCAGCACAGTGCACGAACTCCGTAGCACCGACGAGAATTCCAATGTGTGTATATAGGAGTCACGCATTCTATAAATATTTTTGTGGTGGGTAGGTTTCTAATTTTTTAATCTTGCGAGGTCAGCTGCCGTATGGCTTACTCTTTACGATTTCCAACTGCCGTTGGATTTTTAACGTGCGCGACTTGCATACGGGACCTCCTATTTTGTCGCCCTTATCCTAGAAGGTTAGGCATCCGATCTCACTACCCATGAGACCAGGAGGGAGTATGATATCATTAGGACCACTGGTTCTGAACAAATTTCCATAAATTATATTCCCTCAACTGGGAATCGAACCGGTACCTCTAGAGTTCGAGGCGGACGACATATCTCTTAGCCACTCCGACCCCCGAACTATGATATAATTGAAATATCCGTCATAAAAACATTCGTGCTAACAAGGACACAAAAGAGCGACAAATTTCACTCACAAACAATTACGTGTTAAATTTCACACAAACAAAGGGAAAAGTTCACCCCCGTTATAAAACACATGAACGGTCACGCAACGATTCTGAAAACAAAATGATGGCACATTACGTTACTCATATAAATTAACACTGAATGAACTGACAGAATTGTTGAAAAGGTGATCGAATGGAAGGGGTTTGAACCACCGTGGCCCAACAACCGTGCGGGTTGCGCCTGGCGTGAGACTGTTTGTGGAAGCGGAGAAGGTTGTCCGTGCAGCGATATCAAGGGTATTCAAACACGTACCCAAAACAGTGGTTAAGTCTTGATTGAACGGCTGCCCGTCTGGTCGATGATGGGTTGGTTGGTTCTGATGATGGGGCCCAACGTCTGACTGATGTGGAGGATCAGTTCTCTAGCTTGATATTCCAAATGAGGGGTGCTGACTTTAATGAAGGATGAAGTAGAAGGCCGAAAGAAAAAGAGAATATTTTTCTTCTGTCATCATTTTTATTAATTTTAAGTTAGCTTCGTCTTCTTTGTCGTTGCTATGTTCTTCATTCATCATTCGTCGGCTCCCCGCGGAGCAGTCGGCCTTATGCCGATTTATCCTATTTTACCAAATCGGGCCTGAACTCTCAGAGATCCCTGCTCTTGGGTTCCCGCCTCCAGCACCGAAAAAAAAAAAATAAGAAACGATCATCTTAAAATAATTGTGTCTGCTACTACAGCAGAATAATTTTGGTGTACAAGTATTTCTCTGTGCGATATGGCATCTTCCAGTAGGCCTAAAGCATATAAAAGGAACCGCAATGTTTTGTCAATTGAAACGAAAACAGAAATTATCAAGAGACTAGGACAAGGTGAAACTGTGTCTTCACTTGCGAGGATTTTTTATGTTGGGAAAGCTACCGTCTCTAACATCAAAAGTAACAAGGATAAAATTATGAGTTTTGCATCGAAATTTGATAGTGAAAATGGGTGGAAGAAACGTAAAACCATGAGAAATGCGAAAGATGTGAAATTGGAAGAGGCTTTGTATATATGGTTTGTGCAAAGAAGAAGCAAAGGGGAAACCTATCTCTGGTTCTCTGTTGTGTGAAAAGGCACTTCAGTTCAACAATCAACTTGACGGTCCTCCTGACTTTAAGGCTAGCCAGGGATGGTTAAGAAACTTTAAATCTCGTCATGGCATACGAGAATTGGAGATTCAAGGGGAATCTTTATCTAGCGATGCAACTGCCGCTAAAAATTTTAAAGAAACATTCTTGGCTTTTTTGGAAGAAGAAGGTTATTCACTCGATGATGTGTATAATGCCGATGAGACTGGCTTCTACTGGAAATCATGGCCTCAAAAATCACTTGCATCTCAGCGCGAAGCAGCTGCCCCTGGGTTTAAAAAGTGCAAAGAGAGAGTAACAATTTTGGTAGCCGCGAATGCCAGTGGAAGTCATCGTTTACCGGTGCTAATGATCGGCAAAGCCAAAAAACCACGTTGTTTAAAGAATGTGACATGTCTCCCATTGTGTTACAAAGCCCAGAAGAGTGCTTGGATGAATAGTGAAATATTTCTTGATTGGTATACAAATCAGTTCATCCCAAATGTGAAGAGGTTGAGAGAACAAGAAAAGAAAACTGGAAAAGTAATTCTTCTACTGGACAATGCACCATCTCATCCAGAGACGGATACATTGAATGCAGTTGATGCAAATTTTAAAGTAATTTTTCTACCTTCCAATGTAACAGCACTGATTCAACCAATGGATCAGGGTGTTATAGCAAAGCTTAAAAAGATGTACAAGAAGGAAGTCCTGCGTCGTTTATTGTTGGCTGAAGATGAAGAAAGTGTGGTGGCGTTTTCCAAAAAGCTTAATCTCAAAGACTGCTGCTATATGTTAGCTGATGCTTGGACCACCCTGTCACAAGATAATCTCAACAAGGCTTGGAGTAGATTGCTTGGGAAAAAAGGAGGAAATGAAACTACTGCAGTGGACACAAATGATGATTGTATAAATGAAGTTGTGGAACTGTTTCAAGCAATGCCCGGATTTTCGGACTGTGACAAAGATGATGCACACATGTGGCTAGAAGATGATAATGATTCTGGTTTTCAGTTTTTGAATGACGAAGAAATTTTGTCTTTTGTGCAAGAAGAAAACCAAATACATGTAGTGACCGATGATGAAGACTCCTCAGAAGTACAGATTATGAAGAAAAAACCAAAACGTCGACCAAGTCCTGAAGAGGCCTTTATAGCACTAGAAACAGCGATGGCTTGGTACGAGCAAGAAGATGACAGCTGTCCTACACAGCTTCTGCTGTTGAAGAGAATGCGGGACTTAGCAGCCAAAAGGAGACTATCCAGTTTGGTGCAAAAGAGGATTCCTCATTATTTTAAATAGTGGGCTACATCTGTGCAAGTACATATATACGTAAGTTGCGCCTGGTTTTGAATCGTTTGTAATGTTATTTTGAAAACATTTCTCTTTCTTAACAAAAATAATTAATACAAGTAGTACATGCACTGCAGTGTAATAAAAGATTTTGGTGATACAGTGATCTAATACAGTGTGGGTATTATTATTATTACAGTACAAGTAAATATGTTTTATAGTGTATTTTCCTTGTGATGGTTAATTATTTTTAGAAATATGTGTACATGTACTCGATACATTATGTAATCCAATTATCCGAACATTTGATTATCCGAACGATGCTCGGTCCCATGGGGTTCGGATAAATGGAGTTCTACTGTACATGCTTTGAAGGCTAGCATGTGACAGCACCTCGATATTTGTCACTTTGTTCTTTCACGAAATACGAAGGATGTGGCGTAGACACCGTAGATGGAAGGTATTGAGCCTTCTTTCTTGCTTAGCATATGTTGTCAACGTTTCACTATCATATAGAAACGTGCTTGTGACACAAGCATTACATATCGCAGCTTTGTAACCTACGTTACATCAAAATTAATTAAGAAAAAAAAACTCATACAACTGAATATCAAACACAGAAAGTGAAGACTAATTGGATATAACGGTAAACGGTATTCCATAGCAGATACTGAGGTAGGGAAGTGTATCAGAAAATAAGGAGTACTGCAGTAAGACGGTGGTAAACGGTGGGGTTTAGGGGAAAAAGATAATACGTCTTTCCAGGACAACAGACAAAATAATAACTTACGTCACGGCCACAAAGCCTTCGTCTGGGACAAGCGAATTCAGTAAAAACACGAAAAGATAAATACGAATAATACAACCGGCGCTGCTTTCGCATGTCTGGACGCAATAATGGCTGCTACACCTGGACATGAAGAGTAAAGACTAAGTTAAAAACATAATAACTAAGAAAATAAAAACAAGAAGTAGGGTGTTGAGTACATATGACATTGGTTAGTCGATATGTACGTCTCATGATGTTTGGCCACTTGTTCAGTGTTATTCAGTTATATGTTTGGAATGAAGCCATACAATCACTCAGTCATACAATCACTCAATCATATTGCCAAGGAAGGTCCACACATTTTATTGAACGTCGCAGTTTGACATCGAATGAATTACCTCTTTTATCCTGGGGATAAGCGTTGGAATGACAGAGTGGTTAGAGCGCTGATCTCTCACGGCAGAGGTGCAAGGTTTAAAATCACGGTACCGACACGGTCCAGTCAACCCAGCTGTAAATCAGTACCTGTGTGATTTTTGAGTTAGGGAAGGAAAAGGCAGCGAGGAAGGGAACTGGTTCCCCCCCCCCCCAACCTCTCGATGCTGGGCCTAGTATGGTGGTCTCTAACACTTCACTCCCATACGGCAGTATCTGCTATGGGAGTACCTTTTTTACCCCTGGGGGTCCAGAACAAAGACTGCTATGTAATGCTACCCCCACGTTTCCTCAATGTTTGTCTCTTCATCCACTGGCACTTATCTGGTTCTTGTCAACGGTTCTACATTAGTTATCTTGTCATACCACTTCAGCCCTTATACTCTACCCAAACATCCTTTTAAGATAGT
Source organism: Oreohelix idahoensis (assembly GCA_024509875.1). NCBI lineage: Eukaryota > Metazoa > Mollusca > Gastropoda > Stylommatophora > Oreohelicidae > Oreohelix > Oreohelix idahoensis. Next base: position 53,667 of record JAMPIV010019788.1, on the reverse strand, counting down.
CGTTAGCATTTATTTATTTGTTTATGTATACTCAAAGTTTCTACGCTTTCTAATCTCCTCGCCTAATTTCGGATCACGTATAGAGAAAAAAGAGCAGACCACTACGAATGCGTAACCCGCCAAAACATGGCAGGAAATGATTAATGTTGTGCTCTTTCGGTTGCATGTCCTGATGACGTCACCAATCCTCCAATAGTTACTTCACTCCTTTCCATTTTATTACAATTTCGTTGGATCTTTATAATTAAACTTATTGAAAGGCATGCGTGCTCTTTTAATGGGTTTTCAATTTAGCTTTTACTATCCACTGTGTGCCTTTTTTTTTTTTTTTTTTTGTTGTAGTTTCCCGCAAAGGTGGCGGAATTTTTTCATTGTACATTAACATGATATCTCATTCAGATAATTAGCAATATGAAAATTGTGACTCTATTCTACCTAGATCCGTCTCAATAGACAATGACACTTTAGGGTCACGTGAGGTCGCGTAACCATTATCTGTTTGCGAATGACACGTTAATTGGGATCTTATTACGTGTAAGCGAAATCTACGTTGCGCGGAGTAATACAGACGCCAAATGTGACACTGGGAATTAGCAAGCGACTGAGTCTATAGCAGGGGCGATTTTAGGCAATGGATTTGATCAATTGGGTCTTGAGTTAAACTAGTCACCCCCCCCCCCCCACCCCCTTTTTTTTTTTAAGAAAAAAGATGTAAGGATTTTTCGGGGAGACACTTGGGTGTAACACTGGCTTAGAAGTCCCCGCAGGATAGTATTTCGATACAATTAGAACTATACGTACATTGTTTGTGTTGCCGTTTTTTTTCCGCTCTTTCGGAATTAAGTTCTTCGGATAGTATTAAAGGTCAAGATAAAGGTTGTCCCATAGCATATACTACCGTAAAGGAGTGAAACGCTAGAGACTTCACTATACTAGGTCCAGTTTTGAGAGGTGGGGTGACCAGTACCCTGGGTCGCTGTCTTTGCCTTACTTAACTCAAGATCAGACTCAGATATCCATTTACAGCTGGGCAGATTGGAATGTGACGCCTCCTTGCTTCATGGTGTGATTCGCTTGCATAGCTAGGCGGGGTTGTCGCACGGAAGGTTCTGGGTTCGAGTCCTGGGTAAGCCACTCACGTCTATTGTTTTTCTGTTGTCTAGTTTTCTACTTCTTTATTTCTTACGAGTGCCTGAAAACATACCTTTATGTTTGTCTAATATTTATTCACCTTTGCCGCGAAAGGCCAGCGCACTACCTACGTAGGACAGTATTATGATGCAAGAAGGATTACTCATACATTGTGTGAGGTTTTGTTCCTTCCAATATTATTTTTTTCTTTAGATAGAATAAAACCTCCTAATTTTCTTAGTGAAAAGTAACAATTGAATCTAACAAGTTGCCACCAACGTTTCGGGAAAAGGAGCGCGTTGCGCCGTGAAAACTAAATTTAACATTCAGTACAATGAAGCGCATGCCTTACCATCTTTTCATGGCGCATTTTTCGGGAAAGTACTGGAAAGTCGCGTATCATACAATACCCTTTAGCTCCCCGAGGAGCATAGGCCTTCAACAAACACATGCCAAGTCTTCCTGTCCTGTGCCATCCGCTCAAGTTCTTTCCATGTTTTCCTCATCATTTTCACCTCTGTTTCCATTTCTCTTCTCCATGTGCTTTTTGGTCTACCTCTGCCTCTCTTTCCCTGTGGATTCCAGAAAAAGGACTGCCTTGTAATGCTATCACCAGGTTTCCTCAATGTGTGTCCTATCCATCGCCAGCGTCTTCTTCTCAACTCTTGTTCCACTGGCACTTGTCTGGTTCTTGTCATCAATTCCACATATGTGACTTTGTCACACTATTTCAGTCCTTCTATTCTACACAAGCACCCGTTTATAAAAGTTTGTAGCTTTTTAGTTGTTGTTTTTTTTGCTCTCCGTGTCTCAGAGTCATACAATAGGACTGACTTGACATTTGAGTTGAAGATTCTTATTTTCGTGTTGTACTTGATTTCTCTTGTTCTCCATATGTTTCACAATGCAATGAAAGCTCCTCTTGCTTTTTGTATTCTTATTTTGATATCACTGTCTGTCCCTCCAACTCTGTCTATATTACTGGCCAGAAGTGCTTCAAGGAGACCTGTTTTACTAGGGCATACGAACCTTTAATGGGATGGGTCATGGTTGAATGCATTTACTGCATTAGGGTGGGTGCGATAGGGTAATGCGACAACTAACTGTCTCTTGTTTCCCACTGGTCTATACACCAAACCTCTTTCCCTGTAATATGCTGCCTGAGGAGTATGGGAGTAATTGCCATACAACTTAGACAAGCAAGGTTGTAGGGTTTTGTCATCCCTTTTTGCCTTCTGCAGCTCTGAAATTTTCAGGCTGTGTGGTAAAATTGGATGTTATAAATATTTATAGGGGACTTAGTGTACTGACTGAGATCAGCTGTGAAGGTATCTGTATCTAATAGGTGTAGTGTTTTACAGATAACCTTACTTGCTACCACATTTATACCTCAGTCAGAATTATTCTGGAATATTGTGATGACTACGTTAAATGTCTAGGGTTATGTAAATGATGAAGTGTAAGTCACAACAACAACAGACAGATAAACAATTTAATTTATTCCACCACACTTGACAACACTGTGACACTCACACACATTTAACACTCTATAAGACTATCTTAATTGAGTCAATGGTAAAAGTTCAAATATATATATGTATTAATTACTTTCACTAATATATATCCTGATTCAACTACACAGTGAACCAGGAATCACAATCAAATGTAATCACAATTTATATGTACATAATTTATAAATATGAACCTTGTAGTGACATATTTTATAGTATTATCCTATGTGTGTCAGTTGTGTAGTAGTACTATGAGGTAACACTGGTTTTGTTTTTCAAGCTATGTTGTTATTTGTCATCATGACTTCAAGTGTTTGTTTATCTTGGAAATAGTATGGGGAATCTTCACCGTTCCTATCAATTTAAACAATGTATTGACCCTCAGTTTTACTATAATGTCAAGTTTTGAGGGGGACACATAATGTTGAGCTCCTCTGGCCACAGAGGCTTAACTTTCGTGATGGCGGCAGGAAAAGACTCCTCTGCTCGATTGCTCCCCTGTGTTCTGGAGACACCTCACTGGTCACTATCTGGACCCAGGAGTATGCTGTCAGCCTCTAGATTCAGCAAAGCTCAGACCAGGTGCTGCTTCAATAACATAGGACCCCGGTCCCTGAAACAAGAAGATTGTACCTCCTATTTCAGAACTAATTTATAATCTATTTCCAGCCTGAACACAATACATAACAAACACTGAGTTCAGAGCGGTAGGCCAACTGTCAGCTTCATCTGAAACAATTTACACCAGTATACTCCTCCCTAATGGTTACTACGCCTCTGCAATTCCAGCATTAGTTCTTTCTAGTCAATAAGATAGGTGTCAGTGTACTGTTTGGCAATTCCATGCAGTTTTACTTTTCTCCGACACCTTCTGTTCAGGTTGGAGCACTATATAGGCCTTGCCTCATGTTCGCTACTGAACCACACACATATATAGACATAATTTATCAATTTACATTCAATTTTCATTAAAAAGATATTGAATATATCAAGCTTACCACAATTCATGGAAATAATACACAGTTACGTTGACTGGCAATGAATATAGCACAATTTCGATCTTCCGATGTCCCAGGCTTTTATTTAGAAAAATATGCACTGGCGCTCAACGCACTGGTTCTTTAGTAAGTTTATTTGAAAAATGTGGTACTGAACTGACGCTCCTAATTGACTATATTGGCGGGTCTAACCAATCGTGCCATGTTTACACAGCTTTTCAAAACAGTATCTCTACTACTGTTTCCCCTAACAACAAAGAAGTAGTATTTATAGTCCGACTAATCGTGTTTAGCCTTACATTTACTTTCCGCCAATCAAATAGGAGGTAACATGTTGGCCTATTTCCCGTACAATGGTGGTTTCAAAACCTGCCACTGCGCAATTCTGATTTTGGTGTTGTCTGACAGCACCACCATTTTATTTTGGCTATAATTTGTTAATTCCTAGACTATTTGCGTAACGTTTAACATATTCTTTGTCATCAAGTCCTAAGGAACCCAACTATATAAATTTAAGGGAGCTAGGTGGCTGCGTTCAAAATGTGCATTTTCTTCTACCTCCCGTTCACTTCGATCGATGTGGTGTCTGGGTACTGTCAGGCTTTCAAACGTAAACCAGTATAATGTCATATTTCCTAATAAGCATTTTTCAGGTTTTTAAAACCTAACTCTCGTATGGGTAGTGTTTTTTATCACTGTCGATTTGAAAAAAAAATTAGTGCTTGTGGCCTTACACGCGTGATGACTTTAATTGTATAGCGAGACGCGTGTTTAGTGTTGCATGCGTTCCTGCTTTCAGCCCTCCCTTCTCTCTGTCCTAATTTCATCTGTCTTTTCATCACGCCGTGTATAAAATGAAATTAATGGAAGTATTAATTTAGGTCATTACGCAGGGTGCCTAGCTCAAGGTTTTCTTAGAAATGCAGTACACGTTTTATTGAAGAAAGCGTGTAGTGATGCAGTAGGCTTTTACTATCAACGTGAAACGTTACAATTTGCAGACGAAGTAGAAAACAAGGGGGATTTCGAGTACAGTCATTGTGACAGCACTGTTCTTTACTATTCTTCTTTCCTTTTATTGAAGTTATTTGTTAGGCTTTACATTTACTTTTTAATTTATATATGTGGATTAGAATTTCACACGACAGGCTGTTTAGAGATGATAACTAAGGGGTCGCTGAGGCGTGTCCTGGGTTCAATCTCTTTTGTGTCGGCCTGGAGCCACGTGAGGGATCTCCAAGAAACACATATGTCCTCCCTAAAATGATAGGGTAGACTAAATCGTCTAAAACGGCGGAATTGATTTTTCCCCGTTCATATTGGGTTGAGACATCAATTTCCGCAACCGGAAGAAACATAGGCTTTATACTCTTTCGGGGCCACTGTATTTCTACAGTGGGCCTTCATCAAAGATGGCCGAGTTTTTTAAACCTGAATCATATAAGCACCGTATGGTTTGGTTACCAACGGTTACTTGCTCAGTAATAGAGGGGTGACTGGGGTTCTGTTCATAAGCCTATGGGTCATTGTTACCTGTCGGCCCCCTGATCAAGCATGCAACATTATAAGGTCCGGGTTTCGGCCATTTACAATCCGATGTAAAATGTGTATCGGTTTTGCACGATTTACAATATCGTCTTCCAGTTCCCTGGGCTGAAATGCTCAGTTTCTGCCTATGGTGATCCTGTGGTTGTTGCTATTGAGCTGCTTCGTGTGTTGTGTTGTCCGTACTTTTGGAGTTATTATCTGGGTGATCTCTTTGCCTAGGGTGAATATCGTGTGGGCGCCTTTTAGACGGGTTCACTTCCGACTGAGCGCTCTGGGACCTATCAGCAAACAGTACCACCTGTTCAAGAGTTTCGGCCGTGTGCTCCGCCAGGAACCGTCTCATGTCAGGGTTGAGAGAGTCCTGTTCTGCTCCACGATAATCATCTCTTGCAACCCTTCGTACTATTCATCGAAGATGCTGAGGGACCCCTACTTCTCCTGGCAAGTTTCTAGCCTGGTAGCAAATTTTCTAAACGATTCATCTTTCCGCCGCTTAGCTTCATGGAGTTTACCACGAAAACTCTCTGCGTTAAGCTGAAAACGCTGAAGCAGAGCTGTTGCTGCTAAAAACTTGTAGCAACTTATTCTGACCATGCATTCTGACTAGATTCATTTTTTAATGCATGGGAAGGAACTCATGAAATTGTAGTCACTTTTATTTCTACAGTCGTCTAATCTTGATAGCTATCGTTAAGAAGTTGTCTTATCTTGATAGCTAGGGTTGCCGATAGCTGTGTGAACGATTTTGAGTCACGACCATATATGGAGCGCTCAGATCGTCAGTTCTTTGAAAACAGTTGGCAATCGCAATGTTTCAAGATTCATTTCCTTTTAAGGTAATAGGTCTTAAGTCGAACATTGTAGAACATTCTTCGTTTCGTAAATTGGCCTGAGTTGTATTCGATTCGCGTTTTCTGCGCATGTCCCTTTTTGTGGCGTTGGTAAAACGATTTCCGCCCAGGTCAGTCTGTGCTGAGAAGCTGTGAAGGCGAGACGTAGCTATGTGCTAGTCTTCGCTTAGTTTATTCAGGAAGGAGTCCTCATGATTGTTGTTCCTATCTTGAGATGATATATCTCTGTGTTATTCCTAATGCCTGGAGGCATATGTGATTATTCATTTAATTCCTTATGAACAGGTAATTAAATCCCTTTTTTGGCTGAGTAACTTTATCGCCATCTTGTGATGTTGACTTTTGCTTAGCCTGCCTTATTCTAAAGTCTACGATATGACTAGTTTGCTCAGCTCACGATCCACTTAGATTGTCACGCATCGATTGATGCCTGTCCTACGGACTATTTGCTTCCTGAACTTTATTGATGGATCTAGGTTTGATACCTTTGCTGTTTGCTGGACAATAGAGGACGATAATGTGACGCTCAAAAGACATGCCTGTCTTGTTGAGGTCAAATAGAGGAGACCATATTTAATCTCCTAGTTGATATCTACTAGCCCTTATGGAAAGGGGAAGTTCACTACCTGACTACATGTACAGCTTGTCATGATATCCTAAAAGGCAGATGATGCACATTATTTTGATGCTGTCTGCTGTGCCTGTTGAATTGACGACATATGTAATAATGACTGTTTGATCGTACCTATGATGTACCTGCTTGTTTATGTCTACACACTTCGTCATTTTGGCGTTTATAATAAATTATACAAAACCGTCACTAGCTGTTGCAAGCATCATTGACTTTTCACGTCGTGAGTTAACGTGACGTCCTTGTGTGGATTGCCTTGCTTGTAATGCTCACTGTCTGAATACACATCTACATCCTACACACTTAAACCAGACAAAAGACACCCTGCTACTACGCCTCATCATCCCTGGTGTCTGAGGGTGGCACACTACTCTGCAAAGGCCAGGATTGTTATACCTTTAGAGAAGCAGATGAAATACAACACCCTCAACGTTGTGTGGCAAATGTGACATCATCCACGGGACATTTATCAACACATGTAATACTTACGCAACATTTGCTACGCTACATTTGGTGGCCATAAGCTGGTTTGATCTGGTACCAGCATACTCGGGGTCCCTTACCCGCTTCATTCAGCACTCTACAACAGTCTACAGACAACATCTACAAGACAACAACAGAAGTGCAGAGTTACGAAATTACTCGGCGTTGCCCAGGAACTTTTTTGGAATTTTCAACAATTGCTGTTCCAAGTCAAGAAAGTGACATTTCCCAGTTTTGTTACATACGGGAGAATCGATTTGTTGCTGTTCTGCTTTGGAGAAGGCCAAGTTCCATCGCTGACGAGTTCTACACTTCTTGTACACTGCATGTACCGTTTGAAAACTCAAGTCTCAACCATCGTCGTAGCTGTTTTGATGCAAGTACAGATGGCAATCAACGTTGGATCTTTGATCTCAGAATGCTGATTACATCCTGTTTGCTGTACTGACGATTGGAGTTCCATAAGTTAAGTGGCCTGTTTGTTTGTGAACTGTGCCCTTATACTTCTACTGAGTCTTCTGTGTTTCATCTCATTCTTTTGTTTACATGTTATATGTTTATGTGTTATTTGTATATTTATATTTATATGTTTATGTTTCTGTGGGTTTTCGGTTGGGCGGAGTCTCCCTTAGATCATACCACGTGATAGAGGTCGTCTATCGTGAGCGTTTTCTATAGGGTGTGCAAATTTCCGATACTGGAATTTGCAAAGCGACTGCTGTTGCTATTTTTTGTTAGTTGTGATGCCATGTGTTAGTATTGTTTTCGTTATTTTTCTGCATTCTTTAGTTCTGTTTTGATTTGTTTGTACTTGCTAGCCTCCTCTTTACTATAGTTTAGTTTCATACAACATTTTTGTTTATACACTGTGGTGTCTTGTATTTGGGTTATCTTCTCGTAGATATCATCACATTTTTTGTGATATTTCTTTAATTTTCGCTTTATTTTCTGTTGATTTCTACGAATGTTTTCGTATTGTTGCTAAATCTTTGTATTGTTTACATTGTATTGTTTACATTGTATTGTTTACAGTGTAATGTTTACATTGTTATTGTTTACATTGTGATTGTGTTTACATAGTCATTGGTTACACTTATAGTAGTTAATTCACATTTAATAGTGGGTTATGCTTATGCATTACTACTACACTGATGATTAATAAATGATGAATAGTATTGTGCACTATTGAATGGGAAGTGCACCTATGATCAAGAGTTGATTGATGATATTTCAAAAAGGTCTATACACAAGTTCTTTGATATAAGACTTGTTTCCCACAGAGATTGGGATAATGATATGGTGTTGTGAATAAACAAGTGCTTCATTTAAGACTTGTTATAATTAAATTTGAAATAAGATAATTAATTATTTCAGGTTGTGGACTCATATTATTACTCATCATGGCTGCATTTGAGCACTTTATTGAGCAGGGTAAATTGCTTGGGAAGACTGGTGATAAGTTAGAAGAATTTGCAACTGCTCAATATGATAAAGCAATGGAAGCTGAACAAAAGAAACTGCAAATGCAGGTGGATGAAAAAAGATTCCAAATGGAAATGGAAAAACAAAAAAGAGAAGCAGAAGCAAAAGCTGAAGAGAAAAGACTTGAGGCTGAAAATAAAAGACTTGAAATAGAGGCTGAAAATAAAAGACTTGAAAAAGAGGCTGAAAATAAAAGACTTGAAATAGAGGCTGAAAATAAAAGGTTAGAAAAGCAAGCTGAAGTTGAAGAAAGGAAGTTACAAAGAGAGTCTGAAGAGAGAAAAGCAAAAATGGAGCATGAAGAAAAACTCTTAGCTTTGGAAGTTGAGAAATTAAGGGTGATGAACATAGGTAATGCTAATGATGCAAATAAGGTCTCAGATAAGACTAATGCAAGCACTTTCAAACTTAACCTACCACCATTCAATGCTTCCATCGACGTTATAACATTCTATTTGGACAGATTTGAAACTTCATGTAAAGTACATAACATAGATAAATCATTGCAGGTTTATCATTTGTCCAAAATACTTAGAGGTGATGCTTTAAGTATGTTAAGCATGGTAGATGAGCCTGACAAGAACAACTATGATGTTGTCAGGGCTATATTGTTAAAAAAATACCAACTTGACGAAGACGGCTATCGTCTTCAATTTAAAAATATGTTACCAGAAACTGGTGTGCAATTCTCTGAATTTATTTCAAAGACAAGTCTTACTTTTTTACGTTGGGTGGAGCTGTCTAAGACAGAAAAAACTTATGAAGGACTTATGGACTTAATACTTAGAGACAAAGTCATGTCTTCTGTTAATGAGTCTTTCCTTGCTTTCCTTCATGAACGTAAACCTAAAACAATAAAAGAAATGGAAGATTTCTGTAGCCAATACATAACTGCTCATCCTCACGCAACCATTGGTAACTCTAAAGTAAAAGAAGTTCTGCCAGTAGCTTCGGCAGCACCTTATGGTCAAAACTCTAGTAATAGATTCCAACAAAATTTTGATAAGAAAAGTAACCGTAGTTACGGTCAAAATTATGGAAATCAATTTCAGGGTGATTCTTCTTCGAAGAATTGGAGACGAGCTGACAGTCCTCGTTACTTCCAACATAATAATTTTAGGCATTTCAGAAGAGGATATGGTAACAGAGGTTTTTCCTCGCGTAGACCTCAAAACCAAACAAATAGATGTTCACATCAATGTGGACATGATAATAATCATGGAAACTGTAGTTCGAAACATGATAACAGTTATAATAGAGACAATAATAACTACAGAGACAATAACAACAGTGATAACTTCAGAGGTAATAGTAGTCGCGGTAGATCTCAATACAAAAAAAAAAGAGATATCAGCAGGCTAACTCGGTTCAACAAGAATCTCAGGGAGCCTGTAATCAGGTTTCTGATAATAAAAACTCTGACGCTGTCACTTGTTCTTCATTTGACTTTGGAAGAGCAAACAAGTGCCCCCAATGCAGTACTTTGTTCGAACCGACTACAATATCGACTTTGAGTTGTGGTCACCCTCTCCCCGCTCTTCCTGCTTCGGTTGCACATGACGGGAGAGGTTCTCTAATCCTACATAAGGGTCTTGTTAATAATACTCCGGTCTCACTACTTTTCGATTCCGGATGCACCACTATTGGTGTTAGACAATCGCTTGTAGATCCATCCTGTGCGACAGGAAGGGTTATCAAATGTGTCACATTTGGCGGCACTCTAGAGAAATATCCTACTGCTATAATTCACATTGCCACTCCTTTCTTTACGGGAGATGTGCATGCCTGTCTCTTACCTAATCCTATTGCGGACCTTATTATTGGTCGTATCCACGGAGTTAGGGAATGTACCCCACAGCAGATTGCTGCTTGGGAAGATGATAATATGCAAGCTACCAATGCAGTGGTTACAAGAGCACAAGCTCTACAAACACCGCAAACTTCGTTGAATAATGATAATGAAGTTCATAGCCAAGATAGTACCTTGGTTATTTATCGTGACTCGTTCATAAAATTACAAGAAGAAGATCCTACGCTAAAGAAATTCTTCATTCTTGCGAAGAAAGGTGATCCAAATAAGGATACACAAAGAAAATCTTGGATAGAAATGAAAAACGGCGTACTGGTACGTATGGTACAAGACTCGGCTACGTCAGCACATTCGCAAATCCTTGTTCCCAAGAGTATGAGAGTGCAAATATTGCAACATGCTCATGACTCGCAATGTGCTGGACACATGGGATTTTCCCGTACAAAGTCGAGAGTCCTTGCGTCTTTCTTTTGGCCCTTTGTTAACAAGGACATCCGTATATACTGCCGATCATGTCAGGTATGTCAGGAGGTCAAATCTAGAGGACCACGACATGCTGCGCCTATCCAGGCTGCTGACATCCCTATTCGGCCATTCCAGAAAATGGCCATAGATATTATTGGCCCTTTTAAGATAAAGTCGGCCAGAGGACATCAGTTTATTCTTACATGTGTCGATATGTGCACACGTTGGCCAGAGGCTATCCCTCTAAAGAGCATATCTACTACAGATATCGCAGATGCTCTTTGGCTGATATTTTCTCGCTTGGGGTTCCCCAGAGAAATACTGTCAGACCATGGCACTCAACTCATATCTGATACTATGTCTCAAGTAATGTCTACCTTACACATTAAAAGATCTCTCAGTAGCATCTATCATCCTATGTCTAATGGGTTAGTTGAGCGTCTGAATAGAACGCTCAAGACTTTACTTGGTAAGATAACTGAAGACCATCCTCAAGATTGGGACAGGGTTTTACCTGCGGCTCTCTTTGCCTATAGAGAGGTCCCAAATGAGCACACAGGATTTCTCCCTTTGAACTTGTCTTTGGCGCGCGTCCGCGCGGCCCTATGTCTTTATTACACAATCTCATCACTGCCGATGATATTAGTGATGACACTCAATCTTCATATGAGTATGTCATTGCTCTGAGGCAAAAGATCATTGAGGCATGCAAACTAGCGACTGCTTCGTCAGAAATTGCTAAAGAAAAAGCAAGGCAGTTTGCTAACAATATCAGATGTCTACGACAACTTTGTCCAGGTGACAAAGCATTCGTCCTACTCCCCAGTAGGGAAAATAGACTTCTGATTGCATGGAAAGGTCCATATGCAATAGTCTCACGAATTTCCGATGTTGACTATGTGGTCGATATAGATGGAAAGCATAAAACTTTCCATATCAACATGCTGACGGAATTTCATGAGCGTCCAGACTATTTGCTGCCTATTTTTCTGTCAACGGACGAATCTTCGGTACCTCATGGTCATTACTCATCCCTGTCTGTCATACAGGATGAGGAATTTGTTTTTTCTGATGTCGATCTCCCTCTTCCAGTGGTTCCACTACATTCTATGGAATCTTGGAAAGATGTGTCCATTTCTCCTAATCTTTCTGTTGATGAACATCGTCAAGTCTCGTCGATGTTACAGACATTTAAGGATGTTCTAACAGACATCCCTGGTCACACGAATGTCATAGAACATGACATAATTCTTACCGACAGTAATCCTATTAGGGTTAGGCCGTATCCTATCCCTATACACTTTCAGTCACAAGTGGAAAAGGAATTGGATGAAATGATCCAATTAAACATAATTGAACCATCGACTTCTCCATATTCTTCTTCCATGGTTATTGTTCGGAAGAAAGATAAGAACATACGAATTTGCGTTGATTATCGCAAATTAAATCAAGTCACAAAGTTCGATGCTGAACCTATGCCTTTACTAGAGGATCTACTTAGTAGACTTTCTAATTCTAGATTCTTCACTAAACTTGATTTGTCAAAAGGTTATTGGCAAGTGCCTTTAGCAGATCATGCCAAACCTCTGACTGCTTTCTCTACACCTAGGGGTTTATTCCAATGGAATGTAATGCCTTTCGGTCTTATGAACACCCCTGCTACTTTCGTTCGCATGATGCGTCGAATTCTTTCTCATCGTTCAGATGTCATCGCTTACTTAGATGATATCTGTCTCTTCAGTGATTCTTGGGAAGATCACTATCTGGGTTTATATGACCTACTATCTACTCTACGTGAGTATAATCTGACAGCAAAACCTTCTAAAACTTATATTGGTTTTGGTGAAATTTCTTTCTTGGGTCATCGTGTTGGTCATGGTCTCTTGAAGACAGAAGACCACAATACTTCGAAAATATTGAACATCTCTGTACCTAAAACGAAGAAACAAGTCCGGAGTCTCTTGGGGTTAATTCAATTCTATGGGAGATTTATTCCGAATCTATCTTCGATAATGGCACCTCTGTCAACGTTGTTGAAGAAAGGGTCGCCTAATCTGATTTGTTGGTCTCAGGAATGTCAATCTTCCTTAGACCAGATTAAAAGTATATTTTCTTCTCCTCCCATCCTAAGATTACCTACTCTTGATAGAACTTTTGTTCTTCGAAGTGATGCTTCATCCACTGGGATCGGAGCAGCACTTATGCAGGAATATGCTGAAACTCTGCATCCTGTCATGTACATTTCTAGAAAACTAAATGCGGCAGAGAGGAACTACTCGGTTTTAGACCGTGAATTGTTAGCTATGGTTTGGTCTATTCTCAAACTACAAAGATTCCTCCTGGGCGCACATTTCATTCTAGAAACTGATCAGAAAGCTCTTACAGCTATTGAGACTAAGAACTTGAAGAGTTCGAGATCCACTCGATATGCTATTGCTCTTCAACCTTTTCACTTCACGGTACGAGCTATCCGTGGGTCGGATAATGTGATGGCTGACATTCTGTCTAGATGCCCACATGATTCCAACTAATACTTCTGTTCTATTTCTAGATATACGACAGAGCCATAACACACCTATATTACTACAATACATTAGCACATCTGTCCTCACTGTAGGTGAACACATACTATTGTGCTTTGTTATCATCTTCTTCTGTTCCCATCTTTAATATAAGAAGAAGACTGAGTAGTTAATATAAGGGCCGAAAGTTCCAAAGGCCACAATTATTAATAATAATGTATTGTATAGTATGAAACTTAATGGCTATTAAATAGAATTATATTGTTTGTTTTTTTCTCAGCACGTTATTGTTGATCTGAGAAACTACCTTTCTATTGTCAAACATGGAGAGTTCCACATTGTACAGTTTCTTTGGAACGACAGGAGATGTGTCCTCGATCTTCATTTATATTTAATTTCATTGTGTAATGGTAATATTAAACATTTAGATAATGTAATATTTAACATTCAATATCAGATGTGTACATCCATTCTAAGCGGTATTAGATTATGACACTGCTATTTGATTATAATGATATGAACTTGCATATTTATATTGTATTTTCATGCAAGCGTAGTGTGTGTTGGTGGCACCTCCCCGATATATTTTTTAAATCAGATTTTTTATCTGTTGAGAAATATTCTCACCAGACACTTTATGTGTCAATTTAGCCTCATATTAGGCAGTGCAATTACTTATCCCCGCATAATTCGTGCGTTGTTAAACCGTTTTTTGGTTTTACTCTTGGATATTTAAAAAAAAAAAATGTTGCACATTTTTTTTTTATCGGGAGGTGGCGGTAATGTTGCTGCTAAAAACTTGTAGCAGCTTATTCTGACCATGCATTCTGACTAGATTCATTTTTTTAATGCATGGGAAGGAACTCATGAAATTGTAGTCACTTTTATTTCTACAGTCGTCTAATCTTGATAGCTATCGTTAAGAAGTTGTCTTATCTTGATAGCTAGGGTTGCCGATAGCTGTGTGAACGATTTTGAGTCACGACCATATATGGAGCGCTCAGATCGTCAGTTCTTTGAAAACAGTTGGCAATCGCAATGTTTCAAGATTCATTTCCTTTTAAGGTAATAGGTCTTAAGTCGAACATTGTAGAACATTCTTCGTTTCGTAAATTGGCCTGAGTTGTATTCGATTCGCGTTTTCTGCGCATGTCCCTTTTTGTGGCGTTGGTAAAACGATTTCCGCCCAGGTCAGTCTGTGCTGAGAAGCTGTGAAGGCGAGACGTAGCTATGTGCTAGTCTTCGCTTAGTTTATTCAGGAAGGAGTCCTCATGATTGTTGTTCCTATCTTGAGATGATATATCTCTGTGTTATTCCTAATGCCTGGAGGCATATGTGATTATTCATTTAATTCCTTATGAACAGGTAATTAAATCCCTTTTTTGGCTGAGTAACTTTATCGCCATCTTGTGATGTTGACTTTTGCTTAGCCTGCCTTATTCTAAAGTCTAAGATATGACTAATTTGCTCAGCTCACGATCCACTTAGATTGTCACGCATCGATTGATGCCTGTCCTACGAACTATTTGCTTCCTGAACTTTATTGATGGATCTAGGTTTGATACCTTTGCTGTTTGCTGGACAATAGAGGACGATAATGTGACGCTCAAAAGACATGCCTGTCTTGTTGAGGTCAAATAGAGGAGACCATATTTAATCTCCTAGTTGCCTTATGGAAAGGGGAAGTTCACTACCTGACTACATGTACAGCTTGTCATGATATCCTAAAAGGCAGATGATGCACATTATTTTGATGCTGTCTGCTGTGAATAAATTATACAAAACCGTCACTAGCTGTTGCAAGCATCATTGACTTTTCACGTCGTGAGTTAACGTGACGTCCTTGTGTGGATTGCCTTGCTTGTAATGCTCACTGTCTGAATACACATCTACATCCTACACACTTAAACCAGACAAAAGACACCATGCTACTACGCCTCATCATCCCTGGTGTCTGAGGGTGGCACACTACTCTGCAAAGGCCAGGATTGTTATACCTTTAGAGAAGCAGATGAAATACAACACCCTCAACGTTGTGTGGCAAATGTGACATCATCCACGGGACATTTATCAACACATGTAATACTTACGCAACATTTGCTACGCTATAAGAGCATTCTTCAACATGTCGCAGTTGTTCGGTTCTTCCGTAGGCATTTTGAGACACACATCATAAGCCAATCCCCGGAGACTCTGGGATAGCTTCATGTTGTATCTCTCCCTCTTAAAGCCACATGTAGCTGCTAAGGATTCAAAACTAGAGAAGTAGATGTCTATTTCCTCTGAAGCCTCAGAATAAACATCTAATTGGAATGAGGCAGCACTACGCGCCACTGCATGAGAGATGTTTCCCCCATCGATACCTTGAGAACTGCCAGACCAACCATTGTTAGAACCAGAACCGACTTTTCTTCCTTTGTTCTCCAGTTCCTTCATTCTGATGGCGTGGGCTCTGTCGGCGTCCTTTTTGGTCTTTGCGAATGCCCTCTCGGCCTGTTATTTTTTTCTTGGTATGCCCTTTCTTTTTCTTTTTCTACTCTTTTCTTTTCTTTCTCTTCCGCTTCTTTCTCTGCTTTGGCTTTTTCGTGTTGTTAAGGATAGATTTGGGGTAATATATTGTAGCATGTTACTACACGCTAGCACATGTCCATTTTATTTGAGGAATTGTGTTCGCCTGTTGTGATAAAATTAACCGTGATACAACGTTAAAATATCTCCAAAGATAAAATGTAGGGATAAAAATAATGCGTAAGCTACTAGAAGACATGATCGCCCATGCCGCGGGTCACCACCCGCCATGGAAACTAACTTGTTAGACGTGAAGGCAAAACGTTTACCCTTGTAGACGGGATGAGAACGGAGATCAAAAAGAAAAATATGACTGAACACGTGCTTGAAACTAGCAAGGCTAAAAGGACGCAATTGGTGGGAAAGGAAAAAAATTCACGTCCCCAAGTTGACACAAGGTAAAGAAATGGACAAAAGGGACCTTAGCTATTATACGCAACAGTCATTTCTTGGACGCTTTTACGATACTTAGTCCCTTTATTTGAATTCAGCGGCAAACGCATTACAGAAGATGCTCGAACATATTTCAAAAAAACAACTAACCTTGAAAAGTAACTTTTTCTTAATAATAATGTTAGGAATATAAAACCTAGCTGGCGTGATGGCCCATCTTGAGCAGAGAAATAATATGCTTTCATTTATACCGACGGATAGATAATAATGAAGATATTGACAAAAGACGGTTGTTCATATCAGCGAGCGACTGCATTGAAACAAAAAAATGTCACTAATTTTCAAAAAATTGCGGCCTTGAGACTCAAGTGCTAAAATCTAGATGAATGAAAGAGAGGGGGAATTAGTGGAAAGTTGTGGCTAAAAATAACTCTAGAGGCAGATTCGTGTAGGAAATGCATGTATAAACAAGTGTGTTTTTGTAAAAAACGCAAGTAGAGACAGACGGACCAAGTGACAATAATACATACTTGACTGAGGTATGACTGAATTGACTTTTGGTAGGAGGTTTGAAATTTGAAAAGGGGAAAGTCGGTGATTGGCCACAGATAAACATATTATCGGCGCTCAGACGCGCATTTTTGCCATTCATC
Organism: Oreohelix idahoensis; assembly: GCA_024509875.1. Lineage (NCBI taxonomy): Eukaryota > Metazoa > Mollusca > Gastropoda > Stylommatophora > Oreohelicidae > Oreohelix > Oreohelix idahoensis. Next base: position 36,621 of record JAMPIV010019788.1, on the reverse strand, counting down.
ATAAATTGTCCAGTAGTAGACACAGTAATTCTTCAGTGGTGTAATTCCCAGAAGCTAATTGCAATATTTAGAGGGACGCCATACTAGAGCCAGCAGCTCAGCTGAGTTTTGCTAGCATATAACTGTGTTATCTATTCATAATTCTGAACTGTGAGTTTTTTATTTGGCACCTGTAAAGGGCAATTTTTACTATCTTGCAATATAATACATTTATATTCTTATTATGTTCGCAAATATTTTGGAAGCAAAGTATTTCCTTTTTAAGTGCTTAAGGAGAAGTCATTTTTGGGTTGCTTCCCTTGAAAATAGTTCTGTCATCTTCGATCGGACTCCGCAGACGACTCTAGGCCTACTGCGATTTATTCTGTGGCTGGGTAGGAATAGATTGTTCTTGCTTCAGTATATCTATGGCCTGAATTTATACGTAGTTTTTGTATGAGTAGGACGAGTCTGTCTTATATATGGATATCTTTGCATTTCTAAGTCGAACTAATTTGGTTGTCGCTAGAAAAGGTCAAAGGCTATGCAGCGGAAGTATCGCTAGCAAACCGTGTGTCTTCCATTCTGACAAGTCCTGTGAGGATGCCGAGTTTTGTTGTAGCAGGCTTTTTGCCGAAATAGTGATCTATATATGGATGGGGAAAAGTGATAATCATTTAGACATGTTGTATGTACTTTACCCCAGTGTTTATTCTCTTTTGCCAAGGAATGGCAAAGTTATATTTCGCATAAAAAGATAAAACCACAATTTATTATGAACTTGGGCTTCGCCATCGTTGTTGATAAGCAGATGCACAGTGGTACTTTTAAAAAGAATATCCATTCAAAGGAAGAAGACATTCCTATGTATCAGCACTGGATTGTATGATATTATTCAATTACCTCTATGAGAGAACCTATGAAGAAATGAGGACATTTAATGAATGACTAATTTTGGTCTATATTCTATAGTGAGTGAAGCTCACGAGAGAGAGAACAGCCATGTTGAAATTCATATACTTTGTATTTATCGAGTGAGAAAAAGGGATGCCTGTACTATCGCTCGATGAACCAAGAGATCACTGCGACATGTGAGAACCCATGTCTGGGATTCCTATATTATGAAATATATATATATTGAACTTTACGTGAAGGAATATTCGCTAGCCGAGGTTAGGTCTAGGAGCCTTCCTATGTATTGGTTATGGTCTGACGTGCCCAGTCAGTAAAGCCAGATGATTTACATGATGGAACGCTGAATGCTTATTTACGAATGCTCCATTATGATATTTGCCAAGCATGAATGCTAACTTAAGATGATATTCCTGTGATCAACATTATGCTGTCTATGTCGACATTTGTTCCTGTAACCATACACGTACTGTCCAAGTGTGCGTCCCATTAAATGTTATAAAAAGATCACCGTAGTTCCAGTACTTCTTGAATTCGAACAGTGTGAGTATGAGTGATGTACTACCAACCTGTCAACTCTATCGAATCATTCTACCATTCGCGTACTGACATTCAGATACACACTCATTGTTTACACTCACATTCTTGTCGGAGCCTCATCACGTTCCAGGACAAGATGACCTGTATGACCAAAACTGTGCTGGGTTTGATGAGTTGACAATCGTTACACTTTACTACACCAGTCCCAACATCTACATTTATCCACTGGTGGACATTCACATCATTTAGCAAATAAAGCATGATTCAACAACTAGTAGCCAGTATGAGTTAACAACTACACAAAGAAAGAGTTTAACAGCACCAATGTGGTGTCAAATGCTGTGTTGAAAAATACAAGTGTGGACCAGTGCAGTCTGGTATTTTGTCAGAGCGGCCTTAAATTGCCCCCAAGCACGGAGAGGTGGGGCCACCAGATTCCAGCACCAGAACTACTCAGTCAAGATACGTGAGCGTCTGGCCTGCTGGACATTCACCAACTTATTTTCTAACTAACACACCAACTATATTCCCATCAACTAGAACATACCATGTTGGGAAATAAACTTGTATTCCTCCCATCAGTAAATGGACAATGTTTGGTAGTCATTGTGGCGAGAGGTTTTGTTTTGGCTCTAAGATCAGTATAGTACTGACAAACAATTTCCTAAGTTTTTATTTAGTATATACACTAACTATTCTTGTGCTGAAGGGTGAATGTTGAAAAAAATGGGATGTAATGGAATTGTAAGTTTACATGTGCTTTACAAATATTTATTTTATATATATATATATATATATATATATATATATATATATATATATATATATATATATATATATATATATATACATATATATATATATATATATATATATATATATATATATATATATATATATATATATATATATATATATATATATATATATATATATTACATCAAGTTTTCCAATTATAGGAACAAAAAAAATTATATCAGCTGTGCTGTTATTTAATTATAGTACATGGATCAGCTGTGCTGTTAATTAAGGATATAACACTTCTCAGCTATGCTGTTAATTTTGTCTCTTGCTATGTTAAGTCACTTTCTCATCACTGACAGTTTCTATGCTCACAATGCTGACAGAAATGGTACGAATGAGTACTCATCTCTTAAAACGTTCTGTTCTCCTTAGTTTGGTTCACACCACTCCTGCTGAGGCTCGTTACTTTAGCCCCCCCAAGACTGAGGGGGACTAAAGATGTAGCTTCTGTACACTCTCTATGCTCCTGCGAAGTTCCAGGCAGCGGGATTGACTCGAACATACGACCTCAGGTTTTTAGGACACAAATAAACCTGTAACAAAGCAAAAATAGGGGCTAATTTCTGTCCTCAAGCCCACCTATTTCTAGTGTGAGTGAAATGAGCGTGTCTCAGATGTATGCATGTAGTATGAATGACAACATGGCTCAGTATGAATTAGCAATAGCGAGACAAGACAGGTGTCTACTTGCAAAGCATTCTTTCTGATAAACTAATACATGGATACATTCAATAATATAGATTCAATACCTGAATACATTTAATACATGAATACATTCCATAATATAAATCAATACATGAATAAATCCAATAATATGTACACCTAGGTGTAATACAACAATGTCCTTCCCCCTATACTATACCACGCCCTCTCTGACAAGTGTTATACTAGCGGGTAACATATATCCTAACAATATTGTTATGTTCTTATGATAGGAGTATATGAGACGAGGACTGTTTGGTGATATATCAGGTGGGAGTTATAGGAGACAATAGATTGGAGTTAGATGCGACAATAGATTGAGTCCTGACAAGGACTGTTTTGGTTATATTGCAGTTGGTCTTATCTGAGACAATAGATTGAGTCCTAACAAGGACTGTTATGGTTATATTTGCAGTTTGGAATATCAGAGACAATAGACTGAATATAGGAGACAATAGATTGAGTTATGAGTCCTATTAGTCTTCGTCTATTCAATCATATACATTGATAGGGAACCCAAAATATATTAAATATATACAGGTGTAGGTAGTATAATGACACACAACAAATACCAACATTATATGCATGCTGAAGGCCTATTTTCCTAAAGGTTATCGTAAATTTATAATTACCCTCCAAGATTTAAAAAACGGCCAGTTTGACTCGACTAGTGAAGTAGGTTGCAGATCGATGCCCTCAGGTAAACAATCAATCAAGGTGACAGCTTCTTCCTCTTCAGTCAGTATCTCTGGCGTCAAGTTCGGGATTGCGTGTTTAGCATAAAATTCCGCCCTATTATATAGGCAGGTAACTGCTTAAGAAAGGCTTTCGGTTGGTTCCTGGCGGAGCAAACTGATTGGTTTCCTCCGGTTTCGTCTTTTGCTCATACAGCCTAATTTTATTCAGTTTTTAGCCGCCATCTTGCGTGAACAGTATAATTTATTCTGTCTCAGAGACTGGTGAACGGTGCAAGTTGATTGGTTGAAGCAAATCTGTATCTCGACATAGTGATTAACAAAGTAGTGGGTTACACTTCGTTTCACGACATAGCCCCCTCCTTTCCTAGCTGTGACTTGTCATAGCTGACGTGTAAAACCCTGCTGTGGTTAATCCTTTTGCGTCTGTCCTTCCAGAGTACTAGGGTGTCGACTTAAAAAATCAGCTCCTACATTGTCTCTTCCCGGAATGTAATTCACGGTAAAGGAATAAGGCGCCAGAAGCAGACTCCACCTTAACAATCTCGAATTTAGCTTTTTAGATGCAGCCAAGAATGTTAAAGGTTGGTGATCGCTTTGGACAATGAAGTGTGTCCCATACAGATAAGGTGAAAATTTTTTGATGGACCAAATTAGAGCTAAACATTCTTTCTCTATGGTCGAGTAATTCAACTCAGCTGCATTCAGCTTCCTACTGGCGTAGGCGACTGGTAAAAGTTCCTCCTGCTGGGCTTTTGATTTCTGCAAGAGAGTTGCACCAATACCTATACTGCTAGCGTCCGTCCTTAATACAAATTCCTGTGTGATATCGGGTAGTGTAGGGATTGGTTTGCTGGTGAGTTTTGCTTTTAGCTCTGTGTAAGCTTTTTCACAATCAGCATTCCATTGGATTTTGTCAGGCTGTCCTTTCTTCGTTAAGTTGGTTAATGGTGCACACAGAGAGTTAAAGTGGGGTATGTACTTCTGATAGAACCCACATAAAGACACGAATGATCTCACATCTTTCTTCGTTTGAGGTCTGGGTGCCTTCTTTAACTTCTCTATATTCTTTGGGTCAGGAGACATATGACCTGTAGAAATAGTGTGACCTAAGAATTCCAACTCCTTACAACCGATATAGCACTTGGTTGGACGTGCAGTCAATCCAGTGGCTCTCAGTCTGTCAAACAACATGGAGAGCGCTACTATATGCTCTTCAAATGTGTTTGTAGCAACAAGAATGTCATCCATAAAGTTAGTGATATGGGGATTTTGTAGAGGTTCCAATAATTTCCTCATCATTCTTGAAAAGATACTGGGAGCATTTTTCAGCCCAAAGGGTAGTACATTAAACTCGTAGTGTCCGTCCGATGTACTAAATGCCAGCATTTTCCTAACTTCTGTTTTCACTGGTATTTGGTAGTATCCCTTGCTTAGATCTACCTTCGATAAATACCTAGCCTTACTCAGTGTAGAGAACAGCTGGTTGGTGTCAGGTAATGGGTCCACCTGAGATTCTGTGATCGCATTAAACTTCTTGTAGTAAATACATAACCTGTGTTCACCACTCGGCTTTCTCAATAGCACCACACTTGAGCTATAGGGAGATTCAGACTTTGAAATAATTCTCTTTTAAGAGATAGTCAATCTCATCCTTGAGTGTTTGTGCTTGCTATTGTTCAGTCCATGTCCGCAGCAATGCTTCCAGTGGACTGTGTATGGGGACGGCAATACAACAACGTTGCCGGACCCACACCTATTTCTATTGTAAGGGGCAGTATACCGAAGTGGGGCCTGTCTCCATCAACTGTTTGGTACAGCCCTGGTTCCTACCTCCTATGGTTCGGGTTTGTTTCTGCAGCTTTTTTAATACTGGTTGCTGACTAACCAAATTTTCCAAATGATCCAGGCCATGGTGTTCCGACAAATATCTAGTCAGGGTGGGATGTCTCTCGTCCCCTCTCTGTACAATACGGAGAGTTGCCATGGTTACTGGTGTAACAGTAGATTTGTTGTGATTTCGTTTTCTCGTTATCACTGCTTCTACTTGTTGTTTTCTCTTGTGTATCTTCTTTGTGGGCCTACGTCCGCAACAATGCTTCCCTAGGTCCTGTAACTGGTCTACGCTTCTGAATGATTTTACCTGGTTACATTCTGAACAGGATTTCATATACCGACTTATGTCTTCAATTATTCCTGGCCAGTAATATCGCAATGCTATATTTTGACCAGTGGCCCCTTTTCCTCTGTGGCCACTGCCTGATGTAGCATGCTCTTGCTCCATAATTTCCTCCCTATAGAATTTTGGCACTACCAGCTGTCCATGCCCTTTAGGTCCTTTTCCAGCTTGTCTGTAGAGTAGGTCATTTTCCATATAGTAGTCTCCTTTCTCTGGAGGGTTATGGGCCTTTGGCAATTTGCCAAAACAAGGCTCAAACTTTTCTGCAGAAATTCTATTTCTGTAATTGTCAGTACTATACTGATCTTAGAGCCAAAACAAAACCTCTCGCCACACTGGGGGCTCGTCCGGGATTGCGTGTTTAGCATAAAATTCCGCCCTATTATATAGGCAGGTAACTGCTTAAGAAAGGCTTTCGGTTGGTTCCTGGCGGAGCAAAATGATTGGTTTCCTCCGGTTTCGTCTTTTGCTCATACAGCCTAATTTTATTCAGTTTTTAGCCGCCATCTTGCGTGAACTGCGTGAACAGTATAATTTATTCTGTCTCAGAGACTGGTGAACGGTGCAAGTTGATTGGTTGAAGCAAATCTGTATCTCGACATAGTGATTAACAAAGTAGTGGGTTACACTTCGTTTCACGACAGTCATAGACTGGGAGTGATGAAACCACCCCAACAGCACATCCATTAATCGTTCTCCCAGAGAAATTACAAATATAAACAGTAGTAATATTAACTAGTCTTGTAAAATACATATGTACACACCTTTCGTTTATTATACCATATATTCATGCATTTCATTCATAATTGCAAAACCTTTCATATGTTCTGACCAAAATAAAACCTTGGTTCAGAACAAATAAACTTAAAGAAAATTTAATATCAAAATTTTAAACAGCTTGAGTTAGTTCAGTGTGTTATAAATTTTATTAATATTATTAGACTTATTAAATATCTACATTTACCTCAGGAGCCTTCACAGCTGACCTCATGCATCACACTAGGTGATATCACAACCATACAGTACCATCAAATCCACTACACCTGTAGACAAACTACATTTTGCACGAAAAGTTGCACAGTCACTAGTGACGTAGTTCGTCACGTGTCGTGGGTTCGAATTGTTAATTATTTGCGCCTTTCGTATTCGTTCACTGATTTGAGGTAGACGTGAGTTTTTCTAAGCTCCAGGATTTTTATGGAGAGTGTGGTTTTTCTAACTGGGCATTAAATGGGTTTTTCGAAGGCCGCCACCTTGTTAAGAACGTTCCAAATGGGGAAGGAAACGTATTGAGAAGTCTTGCACAAACCCTTCCTGATATTTTCGTAAGGAGTGTCTCAAAGATATTGAGGCAACTGAGTTTAGGTTGCCATCATCGGTTTTTCCGCCACATTACTTGGGTACCGGGATTATTGCCCTACCTACTAGTACACAGCAAGGATTGATGAAAGATTTGAGGATATATATATATATATATATATATATATATATATATATATATATATATATATATATATATATATATATATATATATATATATATATATATATATATATATATATATATATATTTACTCTACTATTAACTGTGGAGATGAAGAAGGCCTAATGATTGATGCTCGTTATTGACTGACGTAACTGGTTATCACATTTATATGTTTCCCTGCCATATACTATACCATGTATATATCTTGATGGATGTCGTCCTGGGATGAACGTACAATAAATGTCAACCATGTCTTCCCGTGGACCTGTTCACCTGCCGGCTTTTGTTGTATATGCTGACCATAATATCATGTGTGAAAGCCTGCAATCATTTGCGTATCCTGCATGATCCTCTATATTCTTTCCAGACTTAACAAGTGTTCTCTGGCTATCCTTCTCTCTTTCCTTTGAGCCGCTTTCTCTGCTTTCTCCTGATCTTTGGCTGTTCTCTCCTTTTCAGCCGTCCTCTCTTCAAATGCCCTGTACCGATCGGCTTTAACCGAACTAAGCACAAAATCTGTCAGTTTGACCTGTCATGCCCAGTTCCTTCGCGACATTCAGATTGAACATCGGGAAAAGGAGTGGAGATTTTGGGATTCTGCAATTCTGAGCAAAAAGTTTGTTTACAAAGCTACACAAAATTACAATTGCTATTTAAATAGTAAACTCAAAATTACAACACTGAGTTTGCCACACCAAGTGAACTTCCTCTTTAACTTTAACTTTAACTGTTGTTACGAAACAATTTCTTACTCTTTCTGACTATTCATTTATTCTTTAAAAATTTATTTTTACTGTTATTTATGAATGCACCGTATGCTCGGTCTTACTATAAATGCACTCTGATAATATTCTTTCAGTAAATCTGAAATGTATGCCAGTCACTACTCGGGGAACAAATTAGACAGGTTCTATAATCCGGAACGGGGCACCAATTGTCAAAGAATTGCCTCCCCTGCTTTGCAGTAGTCGTCCATCAGTGGCTAAAACTTAAGAGTATCTAATATAGGTCTTCAAAGGTGTCTATCTCCACACAAGATAACTCTTGGCAGAGTTGTAGATAGAAGGATAATGATGCTTCTATGTCAAGGAAGTTTTCATAAGATATTTCAGAAGTCAAGAACAATGCTGCGTTGGGCAGAGCAATTGTTAACTTATATCTGATCCGCCGCCTTTTATGAAGAATTAAGCAATTATCAATTTCAGCTCGTTCAAGCCCCCACCCTGATTTACTCACTGGAATTCTTCTTATTATGGTATAGCTCTGTATTTAGTAAACTGACTGAGACAAACATGCAGTACATTCAAAATGACTAAATCGACGTTAAATTTGTATATTTACAAATAACAGCTTTAATAATCATTTAGGTTTTACCAAGTTTTAATAAAAATGAATAATTATTTATCAGAAAAATTATCATCACTGTGTGATGTAATAGTAGTTGGTAAAGGTTGTTGTTGTTGTTTTGAAGAGGTGATGGGTGGAGAGCGGGCACTTAACAGCTGACCGTTATTGCCTCTTCTCGTTCTATCTTGGTCTACCCTGTTCAACCTGAAAATTGGTTATAATTGGGGTATTTAGTGTCATTTTATTTACTAATTTTGTTTTCAATTTAAATAACTATTGTCTTTTGCAGTTGCTGATTTTTATTTATATTAGTATTTGTCCATTTTATTTTCTCTTTTGTATTGTTTATAGATAACTATTGTCCTTTACCCTTGTTATTAATTTGTATTAGTATTTGTTCTTTTTGAGTTGTTGTTGTTGTTTTATATTTATTTTAATACCTCGTTGTCTTTCCTTGTCCTATGAGTAGTTAGTAAGTTTTTTTTTTTTTAAACGATTTGTTAGTTCTTGTTGCTTAATTTCTATTTGGTTGAATGTCTTTTCTGAAGTACTAACCTTATATGTTTTCCTTTGTTTTATGTATATATCTTTTAAGTATTGATTGGGCAGCTCCTGTGGCATCTATACTTAAAAACCTTATCACCTGTCATGTCTATATTGTGATTTCTATAGTAAATTTTTAATTCAAGCCTTTGTTATTCGTGCTTTTTACAGTGGATCAGGTTGGTAAAGGAGGTCGCTTGGCAGCTTTTATGTGTTAATTATTTGCGCCTTTCGTATTCGTTCACTGATTTGAGGTAGACGTGAGTTTTTCTAAGCTCCAGGATTTTTATGGAGAGTGTGGTTTTTCTAACTGGGCATTAAATGGGTTTTTCGAAGGCCGCCACCTTGTTAAGAACGTTCCAAATGGGGAAGGAAACGTATTGAGAAGTCTTGCACAAACCCTTCCTGATATTTTCGTAAGGAGTGTCTCAAAGATATTGAGGCAACTGAGTTTAGGTTGCCATCATCGGTTTTTCCGCCACATTACTTGGGTACCGGGATTATTGCCCTACCTACTAGTACACAGCAAGGATTGATGAAAGATTTGAGGATATATATATATATATATATATATATATATATATATATATATATATATATATATATATATATATATATATATATATATATATATATATATATATATATATATATATATATATATATATATATATTTACTCTACTATTAACTGTGGAGATGAAGAAGGCCTAATGATTGATGCTCGTTATTGACTGACGTAACTGGTTATCACATTTATATGTTTCCCTGCCATATACTATACCATGTATATATCTTGATGGATGTCGTCCTGGGATGAACGTACAATAAATGTCAACCATGTCTTCCCGTGGACCTGTTCACCTGCCGGCTTTTGTTGTATATGCTGACCATAATATCATGTGTGAAAGCCTGCAATCATTTGCGTATCCTGCATGATCCTCTATATTCTTTCCAGACTTAACAAGTGTTCTCTGGCTATCCTTCTCTCTTTCCTTTGAGCCGCTTTCTCTGCTTTCTCCTGATCTTTGGCTGTTCTCTCCTTTTCAGCCGTCCTCTCTTCAAATGCCCTGTACCGATCGGCTTTAACCGAACTAAGCACAAAATCTGTCAGTTTGACCTGTCATGCCCAGTTCCTTCGCGACATTCAGATTAAAGGAGTGGAGATTTTGGGATTCTGCAATTCTGAGCAAAAAGTTTGTTTACAAAGCTACACAAAATTACAATTGCTATTTAAATAGTAAACTCAAAATTACAACACTGAGTTTGCCACACCAAGTGAACTTCCTCTTTAACTTTAACTTTAACTGTTGTTACGAAACAATTTCTTACTCTTTCTGACTATTCATTTATTCTTTAAAAATTTATTTTTACTGTTATTTATGAATGCACCGTATGCTCGGTCTTACTATAAATGCACTCTGATAATATTCTTTCAGTAAATCTGAAATGTATGCCAGTCACTACTCGGGGAACAAATTAGACAGGTTCTATAATCCGGAACGGGGCACCAATTGTCAAAGAATTGCCTCCCCTGCTTTGCAGTAGTCGTCCATCAGTGGCTAAAACTTAAGAGTATCTAATATAGGTCTTCAAAGGTGTCTATCTCCACACAAGATAACTCTTGGCAGAGTTGTAGATAGAAGGATAATGATGCTTCTATGTCAAGGAAGTTTTCATAAGATATTTCAGAAGTCAAGAACAATGCTGCGTTGGGCAGGGCAATTGTTAACTTATATCTGATCCGCCGCCTTTTATGAAGAATTAAGCAATTATCAATTTCAGCTCGTTCAAGCCCCCACCCTGATTTACTCACTGGAATTCTTCTTATTATGGTATAGCTCTGTATTTAGTAAACTGACTGAGACAAACATGCAGTACATTCAAAATGACTAAATCGACGTTAAATTTGTATATTTACAAATAACAGCTTTAATAATCATTTAGGTTTTACCAAGTTTTAATAAAAATGAATAATTATTTATCAGAAAAATTATCATCACTGTGTGATGTAATAGTAGTTGGTAAAGGTTGTTGTTGTTGTTTTGAAGAGGTGATGGGTGGAGAGCGGGCACTTAACAGCTGACCGTTATTGCCTCTTCTCGTTCCATCTTGGTCTACCCTGTTCAACCTGAAAATTGGTTATAATTGGGGTATTTAGTGTCATTTTATTTACTAATTTTGTTTTCAATTTAAATAACTATTGTCTTTTGCAGTTGCTGATTTTTATTTATATTAGTATTTGTCCATTTTATTTTCTCTTTTGTATTGTTTATAGATAACTATTGTCCTTTACCCTTGTTATTAATTTGTATTAGTATTTGTTCTTTTTGAGTTGTTGTTGTTGTTTTATTTTTTATTTTAATACCTCGTTGTCTTTCCTTGTCCTATGAGTAGTTAGTAAGTTTTTTTTTTAAAACGATTTATTAGTTCTTGTTGCTTAATTTCTATTTGGTTGAATGTCTTTTCTGAAGTACTAACCTTATATGTTTTCCTTTGTTTTATGTATATATCTTTTAAGTATTGATTGGGCAGCTCCTGTGGCATCTATACTTAAAAACCTTATCACCTGTCATGTCTATATTGTGATTTCTATAGTAAATTTTTAATTCAAGCCTTTGTTATTCGTGCTTTTTACAGTGGATCAGGTTGGTAAAGGAGGTCGCTTGGCAGTTTTTATGTGTTACTTAGCTGTCAGGGACAGTCAGCTCCTTCTGATGGTTTGGTGCTTGGTAGACAGTATTGCTGATCATGCATGTCGCTGGTCAAGGTTGTAGGGCGCAGCACGTTCCCAGATGTTTCAGGGAGTGTCTTCGAAGTTGGTACCTCGTCCTAAAGCCCCGTATGATGATGGTATCTAGCTTCGACTACAGGCCACTTGTACCCTTCTTGTTCCAGAAATAGTACCCTCAACTGGTACCACCGAGTAGTATGGTAAAAGAATAGAAACAAATACCCTCTCAGAATTGAGTTTCCCGACACATAGTTAAGCTTAATCCCTCGAGACAAATCTTTCTTTACATTTCATTGAATATCTTTATATTTACTTTACATTCGAATGAAAAGGTTAATAGTATAGATAAAATATGTTTACATTTACATCTTCACTGGTTGAAAAATGTTCACAAAATAGATAAAAAATGTTTTTCATTTACATCTACACTGGTTGAAAAGCTTGAAAACTTTCATTAAGTTTAAAGTGAATATGTTTACATAGACATTTACACTGGTTTGTAAATGTAGATATTATAATTAGAATGTAGATCACTTCTTTCATCTTTACCTCCATGCCCCATATGGAACATGTGACTACCTATGCTTTTAGTTCATTTTAAGAAACTAGCGATAAAGCAGCCACCAGCGCTTGCAGTGGTGGTTCATGAAATCACCATTCTATATACTGAGGTTGCCCGCCTGAAATTACATTGCAATTTTTACATATTACTCGTAATATTCACATGGCAATATTTACATATTAGCTCACATGTTAGTAATGAAAAATATAGAATGTAAAATGTACAACTTACGCCAATCTCGGCTCTCAGACTGTTTGCTCAGAGAAGTAGGTAAAGGCACTAGCAGATGCCATTTTTTCACGTGTTCTTGGGGGTCGTTACTTTAACAATAAATTCCCACTATGACTCCGTGTCTTCAGTTTCCTCAGATTTCTTCAGGCTGTTTTGCAATTCCGAATCGTGTTAAGTTGAAGTCACGAGCTCTCGTTTCTCCAGTGTGGCTTGAATTTAAAGGATTTTTACATCTGGTTCCAAGCTAGGAGTAAGAAGCGCGTGGCATGCTGTGCCTTCACCGCCATCCAAGGGGACTCTCCAATTATGCAGAGCTAAAATACTGTACTCTGGTTCTGGGCTCTCCCAAACAATTGTCACGTCCTGCACAGAGCAACTTCCCAGCTTCTTCTGCCTATTACTGGGTCCATAGTGAGATCCTTCTGCTTGCAGTCAATCAAGTCAAAGCCATATAATTACGCCAGGGGCTCCAGTGACTTCTCCAAGATTAGTGTGGAATGCTGGGTTCTCAACAAGTTTCACCATAGGGGGAATCCCTGGAAGTGCGTGGCTGATTTCAAGAGTCAATGAGGATATAATTACCCTCATAGACAGAGGTTCACTTCCACGTACATATATTGTAGCATTGTGCATAGCTGGTGGTCATATAAGGATGACTCCAGATATGCCCCCATGCATGTGTGTGTCTGTAATAGGTCACTACCTGGATAATTTACTGCCCTGTACCTGTGCAAACAAACATTCATCGTGTGACCATCTGGGTTGTGTTCTCTCCACGAGAGAAATTAGGAAGTTACAATAGCCATATCAGCGATAACCAAGCTCGCGAAGAGATCTTCGTATTAATCCGGCGCGCCAATGTCTGGTACACGAGAATTTTACCAAGATGACTGTAGGTCAATATTACATCACTTGTCTACTCTCACAGCAGGCATGATCAGGTAAACAGACATGACGAATTATTACAGTAAGAAGTATAAACAAGTGACTGGGCACGTATTTCTGTGCTTCGAAAATGAGATATAAGTAGATCATGGAAGAGAGAAAATTCGAAAAGTGGAGCGACCAATAACGTCACACCCTTTATAATTGTAGCTACACCACTACAACCTTCATTATTATAGTTACACCACTACACCCTAGTGGGAATTTTTTTAGGCCGCAAACAACTCCTGGGTCGACCCAGCCCCAATTGGGTACGAGAGCAACTTCTGGGAAGGTTAAGGTGGCCGGCGTGATGCTGACCACATCACCCCTAGTGTGCCGATGGTCAAGAAAATATGGGCCTAACACCATATTCCCAATATGCCTCAATGGGCGTGTAACGGGATCCTTTACCTTTTACCTTACTATACCCTACATTACTGTAGTCACACTGTAGTGGTATTTGATGGTATTGTATGATTGTGATATTACCTAGTGTGATGCATGAGGTCTGCTGTGAAGGCTCCTGAGATAAATGTAGCTGTGAATTTACAGAAGGCCCTTCTTGCTACCACTACGACCTCACACCTATCTTTTATTTTTACTAATGAATGTGGCTACGTTAAAATTCTAGGGTAATGATATGTAATGTGTTGTGGTAGTTTACATACACACACACAGATATTTAATAAGTCTAATAATATTAATAAAATGTTACAACACACTGAACTAACTCAAGCTGTATAAAATTTTGATAGTAAATTTTCTTTAAGTTTATTTGTTCTGAACCAAGGTTTTATTTTGGTCAGAACATATGAAAGGTTTTGAAATTAGGAATGAAATGCATGAATATATGGCATAATAAATGAAAGGTGTGTACATATGTATTTTACAAGACTAGTTAATATTACTACTGTTTATAGGTGTAATTTATCTGGGAGAACGATTAATGGATGTGCTGTTGGGGTGGCCTCATCACTCCCTGTCTATGGCGACTAAACATTGTCCATTTATTGATGGGAATATTGTTGGTGTGTTAGAAAATAAGTTGGTGAATTTCCAGCAGGCCAGACGCTCACGTATCTGAATGAGTAGTTCTGGTGCTGGAATCTGGTGCTGGAATCTGGTGGCCCCGCCTCTCCGTGCTTGGGGGCAATAAAAGGCTGCTCTGCCAAAATATTAAACTGCACGGGTCCACTCTTGTATTATTCAACACATCATTTGACACCACTTTGGTGCCAAATAAAAAACTCACAGTTCTGAAATAAAAGTATTGGTCATGTGTCAGAATTCCATCCTCTAAACCATTTCTGCACACAACTCTACACAACAACACCACATAGACGGGTCAGATCTCTCTGACCATACAGCACATCTTACCAAGTTGGTTTCACATAGGATAAGTTCCCCCAGACTACATATTCTGAAATATGTTCATTAGCTTCTTGATATAGAATAGGATAGGTGATATGTTCCACTGATCTCAACACTTGATCCGCCCTTCATAATCCTTGCTGGAGTTTATGTATTTTGTTTGTCTCTAGACCCTGAACTGGGGCGGGGGGTCTAGAGCGAATCCTTACTTGTTGTAAGGGATAGATTTTAATATGGCAGTATCAAATCACTCGAAACATTAAACAAATATTAAAATGTACAAAGAAATACTTTCAGTCTTACCAGAATTATGAATAGAGAACACAGTTATATGCTAGCAAAACTCAGCTGAGCTGCTGGCTCTAGTATGGCGTCCCTCTAAATATTTCAATTAGCTTCTGGGAAATACACCACTGAATAATTACTGTGTCTACTACTGGACAACTTATGATGAATGGCAAAAAATGCGCGTCTGAGCGCCGATAATATGTTTATCTGTGGCCAATCACCGCCTTTTTTCCTTTTCAAATTCAAACCTCCTAACAAAAGTCAATTCAGTCATACCTCAGTCAAGTATGTATTATTGTCTGTTGGTCCGTCTGTCTCTACTTGCGTTTCACAAAAAAACACACTTGTTTTTTGAACCAACTCTGCCGTCCCCTACACAATTTTGCCTTTAAAGTTATTTTTAGCCACAATTCTCCACCACATTCCCTTCCTTTCATTCCAACTGGATTTTAGCACTTGGGTCTCAAGGCCGCAATTTTTGAAAATTAGTGACATTTTTTTGTTTCAATGCAGTCGCTCGCTGATATGAACAACACAGTCTTTTGTCAATATCTTTCTTATTATCTATCCGTCTGTATAAATGAAAGCATATTATTTCACTGCTCAAGATGGGCCATCAGGCCAGCTAGGTTTTATATTCCTAACATTATTATTAAGAAAAAGTTACTTTTCAAGGTTAGTTGGTTTTTTTTTAAATATTTTCGAGCATCTTCTGTAATGCGTTTGCCGCTGAATTCAAATAAACGGACTAAGTTATCGCAAAAGCGTCCAAGAAATGACTGTTGCGTATAATAGCTAAGGTCCCTTTTGTCGATTTCTTTACCTTGTGTCAACTTGGGGACGTGAATTTTTTTTCCTTTCCCCACCAATTGCATCTTTTTAGCCTTGCTAGTTTCAAGCACATGTTCAGTCATATTTTTTTCTTTTGATCTCCGTTCTCATCCCGTTCCAAGGGTAAATGTTTTGCCTTCACGTCTAACAAGTTAATTTCCATGGCGGGTGGTGACCCGCGGCGTGGGCGATCATGTCTGCTAGTAGCTTACGCATTAGTTTTTATCCCTACATTTTATCTTTGGAGATATTTTAACGTTGTATCACGGTTAATTTTATCACACACACCACTACTCCCTACCTTAATTGTAGTTACACCACTACTCCCTACATTATTCTTATTACACCAACACCGCTACTGTCTACCATAATTATAGTTACACCACTACTTCCTTCTAAAATTCTAGTACGTCGCTACTCCATACCATATTATTTTTGTTTCCGAAGACCCGACTCACATCAAAGTAAGTACAACTCTCAGAATAACTCAGTACATCTCAACACCACGTACCTACAGATGTATGCCCCTAACCATTAGCATAATTTCTCCACTTTCTTACATTTCAAAGCCAAGCCTGGAACTTCTTTCAGAACACCTTTAGAACTGTCAGCGAATCCCTTCCGATGTGTCTTCACCATTTTGGCCCGTCTGACCTGTGGCTTTTAACGCAGCACATCCCTTGGGTGTTTTGTATTTAGTGCAGAAATCCCTGGGTTGAAAGGTCAAACGCTGTTCCTTCTCTTTGACATACTGAAATTCTCAAAACGTAAAAATGTCAGCAGATTTTTATTGTAAATTCCTACCGTGAAAAAAATTTGTTTTTAAAAGCATGATCTCTTACAACACGTGAAAGGAGGGGGATGTATTATTACATGGAAAAAAATTTTTTTTTGCTGAGTGAATGTTTAAATTTTTTTGTTTTCCATTTGTCTTTTAAAGCTGTGAGATTATTATTAAAGTATATAAACTTAAGCAAATTTTTTGGGCAGCTCGTGTGCTGAGGATGATCTTCCACCAATTATTCTAGCACATTAACGCAGTCTCTTCAGTTGTATCAGAGGCAGATACAGAAACAAGTGGAAAAGGAAGGGGGGGGGGGGGGGGAAAAATAGTCCAAGCCACCAGAAGAACGATTCACTTTACCAGATTAACAGAAGTTAACAAGTGGATATTCTCCGACTCCGAGCAGGCCACTTCAGCTTGAGATACCATCTATTCAACAAGCTAAAGTTGGATACTACCAATGAGTGTAGCTGTGGCACCGATAAAATGACAGCTGTTCAGCTGTGAAAGCGCCCAACATATGACGAACAGATAAGGCACGTGTCGCTGTCCCCAGTACTATTCTTGGAAAAACTCTGTGGAGATACTAACAACCTCAGATTGACCACTGCTTTCTTTAAACTTATTTAAGTTGACGTCTGAAGGTGAATAAAGAAGAAGCTGAAGATCTTCTTATTCCGCGTTCAATGTGTTAGTCATTCTAAATCTGCAAACCTATCGCCAAGACGAAGTCCACAGTCTTTTCTAAGTCCACGAGGCAGCCCCATAGTTTCTGCCCCAGCTCTGCAACCTCTGGCCAGGCAAGATCATATATTTCCTCATACTTGGTCACCCTTTCGCTTTTTTTTCTTCCACGTCAATTAACAGAAAGCTTAAGGATCTGCCATATCTTTTTTTGTAATCTAGCAACACGACCGAATCATCTTGCCCTCTGAAAGCATGAATATCCCTTTTTCACCCTCCTTGATGAGTAACAGGCGCCATTACAGCTCTGAGCATGTACCACAGCATTTCCGTTGTTCTTGTGGTTATTGTTTATGTAGCCATTTATTTACTATGGTGAGATTGCCAGTCTCACTTTAGTCGCATCTAAGGATATGGCTGGGGGGGGGGGGGGGGGGGGGGGGGGGGGGGGGGGAGATAGACAGAGAGAGAGAGAGAAGTGGTCCTAATTTAACCTCATCATCTTTAGCTCACCAAAAAAAACAACAACAGAATGTTTAACACAAATGTAAAATCTGGGATATTGTATGATTGCGAAACATGGAAAACAACAAAAAATGGACAAAAAAGATGCAATAGACTTCGGAAATGTGTGCTGGTGCGCATTATAAGGATTAAAATGATATGACAAGAACACAGATGTAGAATTGATGGAAAAGGCCAAACAACTACGAATGGAACAAAACGCGAGGATAAGACAATATATATATATATATATATATATATATATATATATATATATATATATATATATATATATATATATATATATATATATATATATATATATATATATATATATATATATATATATATATATATATATATAATCTATGTTTGAGTGTCCGTCATCTCCAAACCGTGTTGCCGACAGGTACCAAATTTTGCACAGACCTAAATGTATATTCTTTCTACTTGTTAACTACATTTGAACGAAAATTCAGCAAAAATTCAGTCCTGCTCAATGTATAGCAGTGAACGGAATAGCATATGGCAACAACTTACTTCTCTCCACGAAAAATTGTTTGGAGATATCTGTCATGATTCGAAGAAATTTCTGTCACTTTTAGCCGAGTGGCCTACCATGTCTTGTTCTCTAATTTGTGTCTACGTCCACTTTTTCTGTCGTATAGCTCCTAATAACGCTATTTCTGGCATTGGTCACGTCAATCTTACGTTGGACAGGTTAATTCCACTGCTTTACACGTGGACATCGGCATCTAGCTAAAGGTCCTTTTATTCTGCCTTTCTAGTAGATGACGGCTAGTTTCCTGTATTCTTTGAATTACAGAGAACTCGTGGACACGGGGAAGTAACTTTAACTTTTCGTCCTTCCGCCTGCGTCTAGAATCTCGAACTCAGGTCGCTCGTAAGACTGCCTAGTGTTGCTTCAGATTACGTCTTTTTCTTGTATCATAAGTCGAAACATTTCCCTAAACCCTTATGTCTATTTACGTTAGAGCCTTACACGTACAGAAGCCACGTGCAGAAGCCACGCTCAGCCACCTGCAGACTTTATCTTGCTATTTAAGCAAGATGACTTTATCACTCTATCCCATTGTGTAAAGAAAATTCTGCCACTGGACAAAGTGATATTCTGTGCCAAAGTTTAGTAGCAGTTGTAGTGCAGGAATTATTCTTTATTCGGTAAGCACACATTTACTTATTTAAATACAGTAGGGTGCTAGCTTAATCTAATATAATAGAGATTCCGTGTTACTTTAATTCATCTTAAATATATATATATATATATATATATATATATATATATATATATATATATATATATATATATATATATATATATATATATATATATATATATATATATATATATATATATATATATATATATATATATACATTCTTTTTTCCTTAAGATAAATTGTCTTTCGTGACCGGGATGTTCTGAATTTTATTAAGTGAGCCACTATCCACAATCACCTAGTGTTAGCTAGGAGTGGTTTTTATTAAGGCAGGGAGTGGGAGCCTGTTTGTTGCAACTGCGGTTGCCACCACTGTTAATAGTATAATGTTGCCAGGAAGAAGATAATGTTAATGAAGTCGCTGATATTGACGAATCAGCACAGGTCGTCATAAATATGTGCTACTGTTCTGAAACTGATGTGTGAGTAATGTTATAGACGCGAATGGGTATAGATTCTTTAAAGTATGTTTATGATACAGTCACTCATACCACAGCAACGTACGGTCAAGCATAGACCAACTGGTAAGACTAGTATGCGTATCCAATTCACATTACATGGTTTTTTCACACAGAAACATCGATATCAGGAACGGTATACTACACAGCTTACAATAGCATACAAAAATGCATGGGTAATAGGTTGCACAGAACGTCGTAACTTTCTAGTATAATATAAATCCTGTCTACATCACAGTTCTAGTATTATAACAATACATCTCTCAAGAAGACTGCAGGCATCGCAGTACTAGTAATATATTAATAAATCCTTCGAGCAGACTGCAGGCATCGCAGTACTAATAATATATCAATAACTCCTTCAAGCAAACTGCAGGCATCGCAGTGCTAATAATACATCAATAACTCCTTCAAGCAGACTGCAGGCATCGCAGTGCTAATAATATATCAATAACTCCTTCAAGCAAACTGCAGGCATCGCAGGGCTAATAATATGACAATAAATCCGTCAAGAAAGTAAACTCATCAAGAAAATAAATATGATTCATAACACCGGCCTGTACACTCCACGGCCTCCGAACACATCTTTAAAAAATCCCCTACATTCTATATCAGATGGAAAAAACCGTCCATCTCCGAGCTCGGCTCGAAAAACACTCTCCCGAAATTACCGCTGCTCAAACACAGCTCAGACAATAACACATGCGCGGCTAACCGCGAGAGACTATCGCTCACAGCTCAGATGTGAGTAGCGTTCATCCGCTATCTGACACTTTATGTCTCTCGAACCTTCGAGAAAATTCCCCTATCATATTTTTAAACAAATAAATCAACAGCTAATCAAGGATGATAACACCAATCTGACCTGTACATACAAGTATTCCAAGATTCAACTCCCCTTGATTAAGTTTTGACTTAACAGTCTACACCGACCCCCGGGGAAAAAATGGTTCTATAATTTTTTTTTAAGTTACCTCAACAAAAAATATGAGGTCGATGAAGCCGTACTATCCGCATACAAAAGTTACCCTATGTTAAGACATATGAATACATCGACAAAAAATATCAACAGTAAATGTAAAGTAGAAAATGAAGCATACAAAGTAATCAGCTAAGTATACAAATATGATAGGTTTCAAACACAGTAAAGTATATTCAATATAAACTAAGTAGGAAATAATAAATAGAAAGTGAAACAGCAAGGTCAAGTAAAAGAAGAGTGACCATCAATGAAAACAAGCAATGAAATCAAATAGGAGAAGAAATCAATAATCCAACATGGTAACACTCAAGTTAAACAATGCATTGCATGGAAAATAAATACAACCATCACAAATAGTTACATTATTAAGTCATATAATTAACTTAACAATACAAATAGAATTAAGTGAAATGTAGATGAAATATGGGAGCATAAACAAGATATGAACCCATGCTGAAAAGTCAATAGAAGAGATGGAATGAAATGAAGAATGATCAGCAAAGAAAAAACAAAGATGTACATGTAGAGAAAGGTGGTAATAAAACATCCTAATAACTATTTAAATCACACATCGTATTGTATAAATAAATACAATCATGACAGGAAAGCATCGAACAAAAAGGCATGGTATATATATATACCTTGTATATACCAAAACACACAAAAGAAACTATAACTAAATAAAGCATAATCAGTAATTTAACCAAGTTATAAAACTTATTAGACGATACGTCAAGGCCTAAAATCCCACCCGCTGCAGACCCAAATAGAACAGTCCCAACTAAGATGGTTTGGCCATGTCTGCAGAATGGGAGAAGATCGGCTACCACGACAAGCATGGGAAACAAAGAGCCAGGGATCCAGACCTCCAGGACGACCCAGAGTCCGCTGGGAGGACAACATTAGACAATCTTTGAAGGACCGAGGACTAGAATGGAACTAGGCCAGGAAGAAGACAGCTGATAGAATAGTCTGGCGCTCTCTCTTCCAAACCTCTACACCTCACGGTAGAAGTGGAACGACTAAGTAAGTAAGTAAGTATAAAACTTATTCATAACTAAAATGAATTATTATAGACATCACACAAACAAAAATAATAACAACACTGTTATAAATAAGTTACCACTGACGCACAATCAAGTGCAGGGCACAGAAAAAATATTACAATCTCAAAAAAATACAATACCAAAATATTCGAAACCCCTATTTCAACCTATAATTAATAGACCAAAAATGAGATCAGCTTTAACAAAATGTACGACATATAAAAAATTCCTAACCTTAAGCAGACACAAATTAGCACATGCCAGTAAAAAAAAAAAAAAAAAAATTCGTCACAAAAAAGACACACGGGAAAACACACTGTTATCTGCATACGAACTTGCCAATATATATAAGCACAACATTATGTATCTTGTCTATGTGCTTTAACCAGATCTCTAGATTCTTCAGACGAACAACCGTATCAGCTGTCTCTGTTAATTCTACATATACAGTTTAATTTAACCTTTTAGTTAATCCCGGCTGACAATCACGTTCAGCTTAGCTACAGTTTTCTTCAGTTGTAAATTTATACTTTCTCAACCTGATATGCAATATACTATTTAAATAAAAATAAAAAATCCACAATCTATAGCTACCATGGGATATGAAAAGGTCCTATAAAAATATCTGCAACGGTTTAAAAAATATTTATAAAAATAATATGCTGGGAAAATATTGCAAGCCTGTCTGGCAAGAAAATCAAATTATTTAAATTCACAGGTGTCATGCTCTGGAAAAAAAAACAGCGTTTCAGAATATGTTCTCAACTTCAAATACAAGATCATCTCTGATATATGCAAGCTTCGTTTCCAAAATTACATTTCACAAAATAACGGTTACTTCATATTTTATCTATGTGTGCTAATATGTTAACCACTGATGGTATCAAAACACGAGAAAAAAATCTAAATTTAGTGAATAAAGGAACACTCAGGACTATCTGAAGGTTACTACTGCACCTTTACAGCTAATGAGGTTGTGCATAGGGCTGGCAATCTCATCATGCATAGAAAACTATCCTAACAATCACAGCTGCAAAAGCACATCAATGTTTGATGTACCAGCTATCGTAGCTCCAAGCTCCGATACAGAGCATAAAGGTCAATGATTTACATGGTCCAAGTGGGCACAGTCCTCCGACCAGTGTGTGCAGACACTAACATCCCACTGCTTTCATCCAAAAGTTAAAGACAGGTCACTACGGACTGATATGCTACACATTATCAAAACACAGTACAGTAGTATAAAAATAGCATGGAAAAGAACTGGTGTATAAAAATGAACCTACACAATATCTTATAGAAATTTACCATATACTAATACAAAACTATCTAATATCCTAAAGAAAAATTAAATAGGGAACATCTCCAACGGTCTTGAAAACATCCTAAAATATAATGAGGTAGTATCATCCAATGTGGAGTCAACATACTGACTGCTTCCACTAGATCAGACACACGGGCGCAAGGCGACATTCAATAATTTGCAGATTAATAGCCTAACCGTTTGACATGGCAGCTCTAATTCTTATTGACAAGCCGTTGCTGTGAAATGACACAAATGAAAAAACAATATTTTAATCAACGGTAGAATTTTATGAAGAAAAACAGAAAAGTTAACTTTCACATTTACCTATCACTGTGGCTGAGTAAACTTCCAGCCTCTTTATGATGAGCAACAAACCTTCCTCCGTCACGTGTAGAGAACACAGGTAGAGAATGACCGCAACTCAAGGTTGTCACCGCTGTAGGGTCGAACAAAGTTCTGCACTCAAGACAACGAGATGCTCTCTCGAAATCAAACGCATAGCAAGTAGTAGCATTTGAGAGACTATTACTATTATTATTACCTTGATTACTTATAATTTTGGGCACATATTGAACACGCTGGACAAATAGAGAAATATAGAGAATATGTGATACTCAGAACAGAAGCAAAGAACAAGGTGCTAGCAGCAAAACAGAAGTCCTGGGAAGAATTTGGAGAAAAGCTAGAAAAGGACGCGCAAGAAAACCAGAAATTGTTCTATAAGACCCTAAAGAACATGAGGAAGGAAAAACAATGCCCTCTTAAATTTATAAAGGACAAGCAAGGCAAATTGCTTACTGCCCCGAAGGAAGTAATGGAAAGATGGAAAGAATATTTCTCAGAATTCCTTGATGATGAGCAAGGTAGAGCATCAGAAATGATAACCACTAGCACAGAAGAGGATACAAATGGTGATGAAGATGACATAAAGATGGAAGAACTGAAGGCAGCACTGGAGAAAATCAAGATGGGCAAAGCAGCAGGGCATGATGGTATAACACCCGAAATGGTTAAGTACATGGGAGCATCAGGCGACCTATTACTCCTAAGGGTCCTACGGGCAGCGTGGTGCAACAAGGCCATACCAAAGGATTGGGAGATTGCCATTATAACACCGATTTTCAAAAAGGGTGACAATCGACAATGTGGAAACCCCAGAGGCATATCCCTTCTCAGTGTCCCTGGTAAAATCTACTCTAGAATCCTAGAGCAGAGACTCCGATGCCTAGCTGAGCCACAATTGGATGAAGCCCAGTGCGGATTCCGAGCAAACCGAAGTACTCAAGACCTAATCTTCACACTCAGGCAGCTGAGTGAAAAGACCCTTGAGTACAAGAGTGAGATCCATTTTGTTTCATAGATCTGGAAAAGGCGTTTGACAGGGTCCCCTGGAGCAAACTTTGGGACTGTTTGGCAAGAAAGATCATTCCAGCACCTCTGATTCATGCTATACAGAGCTTCTACAAGTCTTGCAGAAATTATGTGAGGACAGCAAACTATAAGTCAGAAGAGTTCAGGACCACCACTGGTGTAAGACAAGGCGATATCCTGTAACCTTATCTTTTCATACTCCTCATGGACGATGTCATCAAGGCATGTAAGGAGAGAACAACAAAGTATTCAGTGAGGTACTGGAAGATGAGACAGGTCTGTATTTCAGAGCTAGCATTTGCTGATGATGTTGTCCTGATTGCTAAATCAGAGACACATCTCCAATCCAACCTGCAAGTCTGGAAGGAAGAGCTAGAGAAGAGAGGGATGGTCATAAGCAGCTCTAAAACAAAATCCATGGTGATATCACGAGAAGAAAGAAAACATCAGATTAAGTTGGGAGAACAGGTCCTGGAGCAGGTCGACCACTTTAAATATCTCGGAGCTATTATAGACCGAAAGGGGGGCATCAAAGAAGAGATGGCCACTCGAAAAGCAGCGGCTGGGAGACTTTATTAGGCCATAAATCGAGGATTCCTCAGCAAGAAAGAGGTTGGTAAGAAAACGAAGATGACTGTATACCGCTCCACCTATGTCCCAGTCTTGACATATGGATGCGAGTCATGGGCAATGACTACAACCCACAAAAGCCAGATCCAAACCTCAGACATGAGGTATCTGAGGAAGGTGGTTGAAGTAACAAGAAGAGACATGGTCCGCAACCAGACGATACGTCAAGGCCTAAAATCCCACCCGCTGCAGACCCAAATAGAACAGTCCCAACTAAGATGGTTTGGCCATGTCTGCAGAATGGGAGAAGCTCGGCTACCACGACAAGTATGGAAAACAAAGAGCCAGGGATCCAGACCTCCAGGACGACCCAGAGTCCGCTGGGAGGACAACATTAGACAATCTTTGAAGGACCAAAGACTAGAATGGAACCAGGCCAGGAAGAAGACTGCTGATAGAATAGTCTGACGCTCTCTCTTCCAAACTTCTACACCTCACGGTAGAAGGGGAACGACTAAGTAAGTAAGTATTGAACACAGTTAGTATGCGATCTATCATTACCATTGGGAGCATTGTTACTTGCTCTATTGAAACTGTTATACTGATTTGAATCCCAGTTAGCATAATTGCGATTACTGTTTCTTCTTGGAACAAAATATCCATTAGATGAATCTTGTTGTATTCGAGAAAAATTATTGTAATTATTTCTTTTGGGACCATTGTTATGTTTAGAACCCTAGTTAGCATTGTTGTGCTTAATATCTCTCCTTTGATAAAAATATCTATTTGATGGATCTTGCTGTTTTCTAGAAACATTATTGTAAGATTGATAACCTTTCATGTAGTTATTTCTACCATAATTTCCAAAATCCTTAGAACCAAAGTGTTGAGGTCCGTTAAATTGTCTCCAATTTCTTAGAGAAGGAAAATTACGATTTGATGAACTCCCTTGGTACTGTCTAAAACCAGGATTTTCTCTCCTACCAAAGTTGTTTTTATTCTTTTCTGTGGGAATGTGGTTACCACCAGTATCATACTGTCTGAGCTGAGTACGTTAAGTAACAGGACTGATAGAATCTTCATTGTTCCGCACATAATGGGTCTCATTTTGGGACCGGGTACTAATAGTTTTATCCCCTGTTATCAATTTATGAGAATTTACACAAGTAGATACACGGTTGGTCTTAGGAGCTTTTACCTGAAATTTATCACAGTTGTTACCGTGATCTACAGGACTGACTGTTATAGTAGAATTACCTTTGTTGGCCTGACGCCAAGAATCAGTACTATTAGAAGCAGTATCATTAGTACTTGTGAAATTGTATTTTCCACGAAAAGATCTATGTCCACCATGTTTGACATTACTGTTAGCATTGAGTGCATGTGGCTGACTCTTTGCTTTTGTAACTTGTTGATAATCAACTTTTTGTCTACCACTGTCAACATTGACAGTAGACAACACCTTGTTGCCTAAGACAATATCTAGTAATCCATGAACTGTTTTCCTTAATTCAATAATTTCTACCTTTTTGTGTAAAATTTCTTCACTTTAGTTCTTAATTAAGTTATTAAATGTCACAACTTTGCTCCTCTCCTCCGCGAGTGATTTCTCAATCTTTGCACCTTTCTCTCTCTTTATCGTTAACTCTTCCAATGTTTCTTTTTCATCCTTTTCTTTCTTAGCTCTTATTTGTCGTGTCTCAATCTCACTATCATCATTATTCATAAGCTTATCAACCTTCTCGGGCGGTACGGTATTCTTTTCTCCACGTTGGCGACTGAAAATTGCATTGTCACTCAATAAATTAGTAAGTGTTTCATTACATAACTTCTCATATTTCTTGGCCGGAACTTTTAATTTGTCACACATCTCCTTGTTTTCTTGAAGTTCTTGAGTTAGATTTCTAACTTCGCCATGCTTATCTTCCATTTGAGTTTCCAACTCTTTGATCTTGCTTAATGCTGAGTTCAATACTACTTGCGCACTAGCAAGTTCCAAGTTCGATTTATGTAAATCACTTATAAGTCTAGACACTGTTTCATGTAGTTCACTCTCTTCGGCAATACTTTCTAAAAAATTCATCCTTTCCCGTTCACTCAGTTTGTTATCTTTTATTTGCTTCTCTTGAACATTGTCGTTGCGTTTAGCGTGGTGTGTGTTTTTCAATATCTTACCATGTGGTACATGGAGGTATTTTTCCAACAACAAAAAAGAAGATGCCTACGCATTATTTCTGCTAGTTCCTTAGCCATGAATATATGAGGTACAGAATGAAAATTAAAATTTGCAAACTCCTCAAGATTTGATGCCTCATCAATCAAAAACTGGTTTAATACAAAATCCTCAAGATCTGGGCCTTGTAATCTCTCATTATCCCTACCTTCCTCGAATAAATACTCCAACACAGGCGTCATATCCTCAGGATCCATATCAAAATCCATAGTGATTCAATCACAGAGTCCACAATATGTATTAACCACGTATAATTATAATAAGTTTAATGTCCCTAGAAGTTTGGACAATTACCTTTCCACCTCACAAAGTTAAATATCTCTTCAGGGATTGAAATTATTCGTTAATGCCTTATCACAAGTTTCTGTGCATAGAACTTTTATAAAGTCATATTAATATGAAATAGTAAATATTATATCACTATCAAGAAATAAATTACTTATGCATAAAAAATAACCTATAATAAGTCACAAAGAATTAACGCTCGATATAGACAATAGGAATAACAGTTACAAAGACAAGATACTAGGGAACAAATGATAACGTTCGCAGAATCAACTGAACAATAAATCAGAACTAAAGAAAAATGTTATAAAGCTTGCAAAGACAGCAGCGAATATACTAACAAGACAATCGACAACACAGTGTATAAACGGAAAACGTGTATATAACTAAAAGATAGAAAAGAGAGAAAGACACTCACGAACAAATTAATCAATAAACTAAGGTACAGAAAAAATTACTACAATAACAACAATGAAACGTTACGTCACACCTAAACAACTACTGTCGTAAGAGGCAAATAACGATCTAAACTTCGGCAAGGTTTGTAGCCTTGAACCGGAATTATCGCTTAATTGACACTCACAAACTAAATCCTAAAGAACGCTTATGAAGCCCTGGGTAAACTGGGATGTAACCTTCATAAGTCAAATACGGAAATAAAACATAAAACACTCAATAGAACAAATAATGCATAACACGAGAAGGCTTGATGACATACATAAAGTGGCACAATTTACATAACAATAAACCACTTATCTTGCAAATAGAAAATAATCCCTTCCTTTCCGCCAAAACTATGGACAACACACAGTCTAAAGCAATCCAACGTTGAAAAGTTACAGGAACAGGTACTGGAACTCGTCGTCAACTCTGTGTAACGGTAGATAATCCATCGACTGTAGTAATTGAACTGCAAGATAATATCTTTCTAATCCAAATGTCGTGGGTATCAGATCCTTAATGACTGGAAACCACCACTGTTGCAACTGCGGTTGCCACCACTGTTAATAGTATAATGTTGCCAGGAAGAAGATAATGTTAATGAAGTCGCTGATAATGACGAATCAGCACAGGTCGTCATAAATATGTGATACTGTTCTGACACTGATGTGTGAGTAATGTTATAGACGCGAATGGGTACAGATCCTTTGAAGTATGTTTATGATACAGTCACTCATACCACAGCAACGTACGGCCAAGCATAGACCAACTGGTAAGACTAGTATGCGTATCCAATTCACAGTACATGGTTTATTCACACAGAAACATCGACATCAGGAACGGTATATTACACAGCTTACAATAGCATACAAAAATGCATGGGTAATAGGTTGCACAGAACGTCGTAACTTTCTAGTATAATATAAATCCTGTCTACATCACAGTTCTAGTATTATAACAATACATCTCTCAAGAAGACCGCAGGCATCGCAGTACTAGTAATATATTAATAAATCCTTCGAGTAGACTGCAGGCATCGCAGTGCTAATAATATATCAATAACGCCTTCAAGCAAACTGCAGGCATCGCAGTGCTAATAATACATCAATAACTCCTTCAATCAGACTGCAGACATCGCAGTGCTAATAATATGACAATAAATCCGTCAAGAAAGTAAACTCATCAAGAAAGTAAATATGATTCATAACACCGGCCTGTACACTCCACGGCCTCCGAACACATCTTCAAAAAATCCCCTACATTCTATATCAGATGGAAAAAACCGTCCATCTCCGAGCTCGGCTCGAAAAACACTCTCCCGAAATTACCGCTGCTCAAACACAGCTCAGACAATAACACATGCGCGGCTAACCGCGAGAGACTATCGCTCACAGCTCAGATGTGAGTAGCGTTCATCCGCTATCTGACACTTTCTGTCTCTCGAACCTTCGAGAAAATTCCCCTATCATATTTTTAAACAAACAAATCAACAGCTAATCAAGGATGATAACACCAATCTGACCTGTACATACAAGTATTCCAAGATTCAACTCCCCTTGATTAAATTTTGACTTTACACTATTATAATAGTATTACCCAATTTTCCGCTCGGTTCTATAATTACTGTAAAGAGTTTTTGGTATTTGATACATATATTGAGTGTGAGCCTAATGTTACATTTTTGATAACGCATTCAGTGTTGTCCCTACTTGGATGATTATCACTAGGGCCATCGGGAAAATGTGTGAATACCAAACAGTAGTCTCACTTTACCATAGCGTGTGGAACTAAGTAGGCGTGTGTGTGTGGATATTTTAGCATCAGATCGTCTTGCGACGCAGCGCGCTAGAAACGCGTGGCTTGTAAAAAGAAACATAGGGCGGTGACTACAGAATTTGGGATTCCATAGGGATAACAGAACAAAGAGGATGAGAGACGGGGTTTGTTTTGATTTTGTGAGAATGAGAGAAACAGCGAGTGGAAATTGGAAGTTTGTTTATATTTTGCATAGGTGAGAGCATAGCCGAAGAAGTGTAGGCTACGGGTAGTAATGAGATATTGTATTGCTGTATATTTTCAGAATCTTGGTGAGAACATTTGTTCTGCGCTTCCTGATGTGATTTGCTGCTGTCTGTGGATTACCACTTCCACATAAATAAATATTACAAGGCAGTCTACATCATAATGCCAGGTTCCAGCCAAAAAGTGGCTGAGTAGATTACTTAACCACAGCCTGTTGTTGAAAGTGTCTATCGCTCCAGCACATATGGGCTGTCGACTTTGCCATCCCGTCATTTTGGCAACACTGCCCGAACCATTAACAGCCAGTTAGCTCAGAGTATACAGGCATGCCGTCAGAAAGGACTCGTCGATAGCAGTACTTGTGAAGCACATATTACTCGGGCTGTCTGGAGTACACCACTCTACCTCGATTTATGTTACCTTCACGTAAGCAGTAGTCTTGCGTCCTGTATTATTTACCTACAGCACATATTGCTGCCAGCTGCAGTTAACCATCATCTCAGCACATGCAGTGTGTCGTCTTTGTCATCCATTCATTTTTGGCAACACTGTCCGACCCATTGATAGCTGGTTATCTCTGAGTATACTGACAGAACGACCGACAGGAATAGTCTGTTGCCAGTACTCGTCACTTGTCTTATAGTCCAAGTCTGCATTATCCAGTTTAAGAGGTGCCCCAGCGCGCCGACTGGATACTCGCTTGCCAGCAAATGTCCTCGTCGTTTGGATCTATACTTCAGTGGGTGCAAGTGTTTCTGCACTCGTAATCTCCTTCACCTGCTAGTGTGGCCCCAGCCACAGGAAACTGTGAATGCATAGGATTAATTACGACGCTTTTACAGAAAGAGCTTATCTCCATAGCCTTTGAATATCAACTTATGTGGAACAGTGCAGTGTTTTTTCCTAGCTGAGAAAGTAACTTGCCTACCACGATTATTTACCACAAGGAGTGGCCGTTTCCTCGCGAAACTGGGGGCCTAACCACTTTAGTTAGATTATCTGGGTAGTGAGAAAGTATACGGGTGTTGGTGGTTTGGAGTGAGGCGTTTTGCTTGAGAGATTGAGTGTAGTATTTTTCTGTGATTGTGACATATAATCACTAGCCCATCAGAGCTAGTGGAGTTATAATTTGTATTCTTATCGTAGTTTCTTTAATAAATATATTTATATGTTCAAAGTGGTCAGAATTCATTCTATTCTAACTGTCACTTGATGTTTGCTGTGATAGTGGTTACTGTAATAGATTTTCCAATTTTGCATGAGAGGACGGAGAAAGGTTTGTGTGACAGATGAAAATGGGCAACCCTTATCGTTCTCTTTAATATCATCGGGGGCCCTCACTATTTGGACTCAAGCAAGATTAACCCGTTGGATTTTCCTCGTGGCTAATTAAGTATGCACAGTTAAACACGATGAAGCCAGGTTCGCTGTAGCCATCATTCCGATTCTTAGTCTAGCCACGCCTCCTGTCTTTGGTTTCATGCACTAAGAACTCAGATATGTAGATGCATAAACTGTCTTTCCTTTTAAAAAGGGGTTATCTGCTGTCATGATTACGTCAGCACGTCAACTGAAACACGGGAAGGGCGGGGCATAAGAGGTTTTGTAGTTCTAGAGAGACAACGGTTTGTTTATGACAGTATAGGGGTGTTAACCGCTTGTAGCGACTGCATTTCCTTTGATCGTTCTCTCAGGGGACGCAATTTGCTCACGTAGAGAAAGATCTAAAGGCAGCCGCCGGCGAGTGAAATGGTCCCCGGGCGGTGATGCTGGGATTTCGGACTTTCATACAAAAATCGACCAGCAAATTTCCCAAAATTGAACAGAGGTGTTAAACTCCGCACAGGAGATGAAAGAATAGCCATTTTAAATATATAGTCGGGAGCATCTAATTCAGTTGTCAGTTTGCAAATCAAGATTCCTGAAATCGTTTTGCGCGCAGTGTCGTAGTGAAAACTTATCAGACTTCCTACAGAAATTCGTGGAGAATTAAAATTCTAGTTTCTTGTGTTTTGCGGTAAAAATATAGTTATTAGCATCTAAGTGATTTACCGTAAAATCTCGCGTATAATACGCACTCGTGTATAATACGCATGCTTGATTTAGCCCAAAGATTTCTGGTAAAATGGAAATTCGTGTATAATACGCATCATAATTTTTCAAGATTTTATTTTATGAAACATTTGATAAAAAACTGAAAGAAGATGGAAGATGCTGCGCGACAGTAGTTCTTCGACGAACTGAAAGACCATATCGCTTCATAAAACGAACTGCCCATCCATATGACGCTTTAAATGCTTTTGTGCCTGTACAAGATTTTTTAAGTTCCAGAGCTTTAAGTCGGATTTCAATGCATGAAACACCGATGTCTTGTTGCCTTCTATCCATTACCCACTTCAATAATGTTTTTTTCTAGGTCTGGAAGATCTGGTGGTGACCCACGATTCGCCTTTTTCTTACTAGGCAACACTTGCAGCGCCTCTTTGTTTTTTCGCCATAATCGAATGTTGCAGTCGTTAATGGAAAAATGTCGACTTGCTACCCAATTGCCGTTAGATTCTGCACATTTTACCACTAAGAGCTTTTCTGCTGCAGTACAACATTTTCTCGAATTCATTTTTAGGGCTCAAAATAATCAATTGACAAACTTCACAACCATGCTTAATATCAAAACAGATTGAAGACCAAGAGTGCGAAATGCGTTTTGCAACAATGTCTGACCCATAAGAAAACACATGGCACATTCAATTTTGCGCCATTTTCACTGTCAAATTGTGACAAAAACTTTCGATATCGAAAATTACGTACTTTTTAGTACCGGTACTCGCGTATAATACGCACCCGAGTTTTAGCGGGCAAACATGAGTAAAAATTGTGCGTATTATACGCGAGATTTTACGGTAATCGTTTAAAGCTTCATTTTATTTCACTGGGATTTATGTGTGTATTGAAAACGAATTAAATAAACATATAGAAAAATTCTCCAGATATAACGTAAATTTAATTACCCGTTTGTTCCCCGGTGACAGATGCTTAAAATAATTTATAAGCCGCTAGGCGATTGATAATTGATTAATGCAGTTTAGTTCTATATATACGTGTGTATTTTCTAACGACTAGACACTCGCGGGGAGTTTTTTTTAAATATACATAATTAAATACAGGAGTCTTACTTGTAAAATTAACGTGCGTCAGAATATGTTTGTATTTTTTTGATTACATGTTTTCTATTTTTTATATAGGCTGGAAGATACCTTTGCGTCCTAGCATTTCATAGCGTCCTACTGACTTTGGTTCTTACATCATCCAGTGATTATTGAACAAATAAAAATCTTTGTGTTGTGACTCATATGCGGTCCACCTCTCCATTCATGAGAGTAGTCAAACCAAGAACTTTAATCATAATCAATTCTTTTTAAGTATAACTGGAAGAAGAACATTGCCAGAAGTGATTCTATAATTTTTACTGCTCTGCTGTGGCAGAATTTATATCGTTATTTTACAACTGACAGTAAACGTTTTTTTTCTACTGGATTAACCCCCGAAAGGAAAAACTCACTGGTCAGCATTTGCCATCACTCTGTGTTCATCACGCCATAGAAGTCTCTTAGCCACCAGCGGTGAAACCCCACGGGACCATTGTATTGTTATATATATATATATATATATATATATATATATATATATATATATATATATATATATATATATATATATCGATTAAATCCCGAGGACAGTGCCGTCTCATAGAACCATTAAAACAAAACAACAACAAAAGACACTAAGGCTTCGATTTTCAGCGACTACGGGATAATAGCTGAACGCAAAACCCGCTAGTCTGGGGCTGAAAGAGGAAGAAAAGAGTATTTTGAGTACTTGTTAGATGTTTTTTTGTTATTTCATGGAATGCCGGCTTCAACGATCGGTAAGTGTGAATGGTGTGGCCACTGTGAGCGTGTATTGAATGAATGAGAAATTAGATAACCTTAAATTATCTTTATTTTTTTACTTGGTAAACATCAGTATACTTAATTTCTTGTTTTTTTTCTCTCTGTGGGGTTGTTTAGTTTTCTTTTCCCCCTCCCTTAATCAGCTTAGTCAAGGGATAACATTGAGAATAATAGGAATCTGTTCCTATACCCCATACTGATTATCGTATACCCCATCAGTTAAAAATTGATCTCTCTTTGGGTTAATTAACTCTCTGATAGAAATTGTCTTTGGATTGGGTTTTCCTATACAAGAGGGGAGGGCCTATTGATATACTATTTTTCCTTTCCCCTCTTCCCCCCCCCCTCCCCACCCCCCTTGTCTGTAACTATGATTTTTTTAAATGTTACATGATTGATGTTGTGATTTTGGTTTAAATGATAACAAACTACATAAACGTTTAATTACTGTGTCGGTCGACCCTTTACCCCATATCTGTTATACGTAGTTTGTATTCACGTTGTGCGTTTGTATCACCAAATCGGTGTGTGTACATGTGTGTAGGGTAACTGGCAAAATTGTTTAGCCAGGAGAGTAAGGAGTCTGCAGGTAAATAAATGTCGTAAGATAGGCTGAATTGGAGAAATTACACGATTCAGAGACTGTCCTTCCTCTTACCCCAGCACCCTTGTGAATCAACTATCTATTTCTTAACCCTTACTATCACAGAGTCTTCACTATCATCCTCCACTCGGACGTGACCACTAATTCTAAGACCTATCTCAGTCAAATTTACGACAGTATGATGTATCAAAACATAGTCTCTGGGTAGTAGACCTTAGATATTTCATTATATCTCTCTTCTCTCCAGAAGTCATATCTCTCTCCATATTTGCATTAGTGACTTTACTTTTCTCTACTTTCACATTACTCATTCAAATTCTGTCTAAACTCTGATATTCTCTTATTTCCGTACTAGCGAAAATATCAGGAACCTTGAGCTGACTTCTGCCTTTTTAGAGTCAATAATGTAGAAGTCTGAGGACGAATGAGGAAGATGAAGAAGAAGAGAAATTCGACTTCATTTTTGTATAATTCTTCATAACGCTCAACTATCGCTGAAAGAATAAATTGATCAAAAGACAATATTTCTAAGTGAGTGTGTATTACATAAAATGTAAAACGAGAAAGTTATAATTGAGTTTTACTTGTAGAGAAACGTGTATTTTAGTGCCTTACATTTGCTTAGGGCGTTCGATTAGTAGAGTGGTTAGAGAGCTGTAGAGTGGTTAGAGAGCTGTAGAGTGGTTAGAGAGCTGACCTCTCGTGGCCGAGGCACCGGGTTCGAAATAGTTCGCTTCAGTCTACCCAGTTGTAAATGGGAACCTGATTATGCTTTCGAGATAAAGCCGGCATGGGCAGCAAGGAAGGGAACTTGTCACCCCACCTCTCGATGCTGGATCTAGTGTAGTGAAGTCTCTAACACTTCACTCCCCCTACGGCAGTATCTGCTGTGGGACTGCCTGTTTTCAATTTGTTGTTAACCCATGACAAGCCAATCAGTTAATGAAAAAAAAAATATTTAACACACAACCGCAACCCTCACTCATTTTGTGTATGTGGGTGTGTCTGGAGAGAGGACGTCTTGAAGAGAGTGTGTGGAGGAGGGGAGAAACTGGAAAAGATGCTGTCCCTTGCAGTTCTTCGACACTAAGAGCCACTTCAGGGCCACATCTACACTCAGTTGTAATTTCCATCTTTAACTTGTTGAGTAGATAGTATCCCAATCTGACAGTTGAACATGTTCTGCCAAAATGTCCAACATATGAAAAACAGAGAAAGCAAATATGGTCGTCACTATACCACTCTTGGACAAATTCTATGGAGGTACCAACAACCTCAGGCTGACTACAGCTTTCTTGAAACATAATGAAGTCGACATCTAAAAGTGTACGAAAAACAGAAGAAAAACATCCTCTTGATGACACTAACGAGAAATAACATTGCCCTCTTTTGCTTCTATCACTCCCCCGACTTGGACAATTTACGAGCACGTTTAGGGTCATCAAGGTCAAACCTGACCCTATCAAATTGCTGCCTGGAAAGCTCTTGCACCGCAGACCACCGGAATAAGTCAGACCGCGCCCTGACTAACCTTTCGCTGACGTCACGTGTTGTGCTTCTGCTCTTTCTGTGCCGGCAGACATGAAGTTGCAGTCGAGGGTATGTTTTCACAGAGTAATCCGGCTTGATAACGAAAACTGTGGCAACTTCTTTCATTAAGGAATATTGGGGACATCTTTGACCAGATAATCTTTGAGTGGGCGGATTAGGTGAGGTCAGTACGGAGCTAAAATTCTGTCAATTGGTTTTCGGCAGCTTATACGATTTCATGATGTTTGGTCTATTGGTTTGTGTGGTCCTTCACTCCCATCACAAATTTATGTTCTTATGTGTGGTATATAGGAGCCGCGGTAGCGTAGTGGTTAGTGCACTCGCTTCCTAGCTCAGTGATCCATGGTTCGATCCCCAGATAAGATGGGATTTTTTAGACCGCACACGGCTCCGGCAACCGTGTGTTACCGGGGGCCCGAAAGAGGAACAAAGAATAGTAACACTGTACCCTACCATGCAT